>JAADXH010000316.1:0-26616 GCA_023337595.1 Globisporangium camurandrum
CTGCAACGACTTTTGCTGCCGCTGCTGCTGCAACACGTGGCGCATACAATGCTGCAGCGCATGCCTACGACAGCAGTGCCACTACAATTGGCTCCACTGAGGATGACGCACGCGTGATCCAAGTTGCGATCCGCTGCCGAGGGCGTCGACGGCAGCGCGACGAGCATCACGCAGCGTTCGTCGCTGAAACTCATCGAGGAGGCGCCAACGAGTGGCGTCCACGCCATCGCCGCCGTCGCGACATCGATTCGTCGTCAAGTAGTTCAGACTCGGACGCGCTCAGTCGCAATAGCACAACCAACAACAGCAGTAGTGGCGTCCTGGAATTTAGCACAGCTTCTCGACGTGGTCGCCGCCCGTTGCACAAGCCGAGCATCGCAGTGCAGACTCACCCACCGAGTGGCTCGAAGCGCCGCTTCGAGTTCGACTACGTCTTCCCGCCGTCTGCCACGCAGTGTGACGTGTACACGACGAGCGTCGAGCAGCAGGTTGCGCACGTGCTGCGCGCACACGAGCAGCAGCTCGCACCGACACACGCGACCGTCGTTGCGTACGGTCAGACAGGCACCGGCAAGACGTACACGATGGGGATGCTCACGAGTATCCACGACGCAGTCGAGCGTGGCATCATCCCACGCGCCGTCGCACAGATCATGGCGTATGCCGAGCGATGCAATCGTACGAGCCATAGCGTCGTCGTGTCCATGTCGTACCTGCAAATCTACCTCGAGACGGTCCAGGACTTGCTAGCGTTCCCAAACGACAGCACTATGAACAGCAACAGCAGCAGTGCTGCTGCTACTATGCATACGAAATCGCTTCGACAACGTCCAGCGACGGATTTGCCCGTGCGGCAGAAGCAAAACCAGACGTTCTACGTCGAAGGGCTGAGCGAATTTGACGTCACGAGCGTCGACGACGTCCACGTGCTCCTTGAGACAGCGACGCGCAATCGCGTCCTGGCAGCAACAGCACGGAACAAGACGTCGTCCCGGAGCCACACGCTGTTGACGATCGCACTCAAGCGCGCTACACGGCAGCAGCAGCAACGACGACAGCGACGTGCGAGCGACAGTAGCGACAGTAGCGACAGTAGCGACGACAATACGAGCAGTGAAGCAGCGGATACGATCTCGTTCGTCGACCTTGCAGGCTCGGAGCGCGTCGACGGTGCGTTGCACTTTCTCAACGCCACGCGACGGCGCCAGGAGCTACGGATTCGCGAAGCCAAGTTTATCAACCGGTCGCTGAGTGCACTCGGGAGCGTCATTGCAGCGCTCGCACAGCCTCCCAGCGCTCTGTCGAAGCGGCAGCAAGCGAGTGCTGCGGCTGCTGCTGCAGCACTGCAGTGCAAGCGCGTCGACGCTGCGGCAACGCTAGCACCACAAACGCAAGCGCAGCAGACGCAGCAGCGCCACATCCGTTTTCGTGACTCGCAGCTGACAAAACTACTTCAAGCGCGCCTCCAGCGCGACAGCGGCCGCCTGTTGCTGATCGCAACGATCGACGACGAGCGCACGAACGTGAGTGAGACGCTGTCGACGCTCAAGTTTGCTGCACAGTGTCGCCGCGTCGAGCTCCAGCGGCCGCTGTCGACAGCAGCAGCTGCGCAGCGCAACGACGCGCTGTTTCAGCAGGTCGTGCGTGACATGAAGACAGCGTTTGAAGTGCGCGAAGCCGCGTTGCAGGTACGACGACGCCCTGTGTTGCTTCTTGTACAGCACGCGGTGCTTTGCTCACTAGCAGCGATGGACTGCATCATGCACTAGCGCGAGCATCAACGCCGCGTCGCAGTGCTCGAGCAGCAGCTGCAGAACGCCACGCAGGCAAACAACGCGCTGCAGCACGAGCACGACGCTGCGCAACGTGCGTCGTACACCGCGCTCTGTGCGCTCGCAGATCACGCAACCCGCATTGCTGGACGCCAGCAACAACAACATCCATCGCTCGCTGCGTTTCAAAGTGACAGCGAACGCACAACGTACGTTGCAGCGCTGCTTGCACGCGTCGAACGCGCGATCCGTGAGCGTGGACGCCAGACGCAGGAGGACAGTGTGGGCGTCCAGCGTAGTGCACATAACGACAGCGTCGCTAGCCAACAGCAGCTGCATTCAGCGCCAGTGACGCAGGCGAGTAAGCGTGCGTCACCAGTTGTATCGGCAGTACCAGTCCGTCCAGTTGCAGCTTCGAGCAGCCAGGCACGACGAACGAACGTAGCAACGGACACCAACGCACCAGCTACGAAGCCCTTGCGTGTTGTTCCACCGCTCGCAACGCGACTGCTGCCAGAGCACGAGCGGGAGTTTGCCGCTGTTGCGCGCTGGTTGCTGGCAGCACCCGAACGACTATCAGCGTTCCATAGCGATGGCGACAACGAACCACTAGATCTGTCGTATAGTCAGCTCGATCATATCCAGTAGCTTGCGTGGATAATAGAGAACCATGTGTTCTATTGCATGCATGGATTGCTTGTTTACTGTGCCTGCTACAGCTCTACTTCTCGACGCTCATACGACCTACCAAGCGCTACGCATTGCAACACAGCTCTACGATAGTGAACGTTACAGCCGCCTACGCAATTGATCGCAATGTAGACTCGCAGTCTCTAAAACGCGGCTGACCGACGCGCAATGAGAAGCGCGGTGTCGCGCGGGATGCGAAGGGACGTTTGCATCGACGAGAGGCACTGCTCTTCAAAGAAGTCGCGCACGAGCCGCTTGAGCGACTTGCACGCGACTTTGTAGAGTGCTTGGTACGACGCTGGGCGCGATTGGAGCTGCTCCGGTGCGATCGCCCACTCGGCGCGGCACAGGCGGTACCAGTACGCGTCGTCACTGCTCATCGTGTGCAGGTACTGGTTCACGCGCTGCACCTTGGCGAGCGACGCACCGTCGAGGTACCCGAGGATACTGCGCACATTCTCATCACACGTGTAGTCGAGCAGACACTTTTTCACCGTGCCGGCAGCAACAGCAGCAGCAAGTGCGTCGTGCTGTAGCTGCTGTTGCTGTTGATGCGCGACAAGCTGCTGCATCTCGAGTGTCTGCAGTTGCAGCTGCGATTGCGCCATGTCGTGGCCATACGTGGGTGACAGCGCGCTGTTGTAGAGCGACAGCGGGTGCACGATCAGCGCGGTCGACATGTCGGGCGTGTCGTTGCGATAGTGCGTCTGCGTGCGCGACGCAGTGGTTGTGTGTGGCGCGATGCCATGCGCTTCCAGTGGCAGCGAAAAGTCCATAGTGATGTCAACCTAGCTGCTGCTTCCGAGAGAGATGATGGGATGGCACTGGAGCGTGAGCGCGTATTTGTGTGCGATGCTTGGAGCTGGTCGTCGTCGTTGTGCTTGTCGTGCGGCAAATGCAGAACTGAAGCTGATCAAAACTGCTCGCGTTTCGTTTGGCCAATTTTACTTCAACGTGACTTTTTTCTTGCATATGTTTAAGAACAGTTACCATACTATTTGAATTTATAGAAATGCATGTACCGGTAATATATACAGCGAGAAATATTTGCTCGCCGTTCAAATGTTTAAAATCGACTTCCCTGACATCTTACCCTACAGCTCACTAAAGGCTGTTGGCATCGGCCACGACCACCATTTTCCGATCGTGCTTGCTTCACAGCGGTTGCGCCGCGCGTGTCGAGACGAGCAGCAGCAATTAGCTAGCTATCTGCATAACACAAGAGCTGTGTCCAGCTTACCTTGCCAATAGTAGCCATGCTGACCACTGGTTCTCTCGTCACCGTCGCGACACCGTCGCATGAAGACACCGTGACGACAGCCTTGCCTCTCAACGACACCGCGACTGTCATCGATGAGCGCTTCGTCACCCCTGTGCGGCGGCCACCCAGCATCAAAAGTGCAGTCGCGAACACCACCAAGAGCAGCGGGGGCAAGCACAGCGCCAAGCTCGCGCTCGACTTTGACGCGCTCGTGCCGACGATCGACACGACGGACGTCAAGAAGAAGCGCCGCGTCAGCCTCGGCGTCTCGGGCAGCGCCGCGTCGGCGCTCCTCTCGTCTGCAGTCGCGTCCGTGCCGAAAGCGCCATCGACCGAGCCCAGCAACAAACGCAAGCGCAAGAGCGTTGGTGCTGCTGCTGCTGTAGACGCACCCAACAGTTCGTTCCTCGCATCATCGGCATCGTCGACAGCGTCGTCGCTCCCCAAGAAGCGCGCGTCGCGCCTATCGATCGGGACGCCAGGGAAAGCGACGCTCTTGGACGCGTCGCGCGAACAGGACGTTGCGAAGCGGTTCATCGAGCTTGAAGTCACGGAAGCGTACAAAGCGATCCGCAAACAGACCGGTGCGCTCGGTGGGAACGCGGCAGGTGGTGCGATCTACGGCGAGATCACCCAGGCGTCGTTCCAGCGTGTCGTGGATTACATGAAAGAACACTGTGAGCTGTCAACTGCGAGTCTCTTCCTCGACGTCGGCTCTGGACTTGGGAAACCAAACTTCCACGTTGCGATCGATCCAGGCGTCGAAGTTTCGTACGGTATCGAATTAGAGGAACTGCGGTGGCACTTGTCGCTCCACAACCTCCGGAGCGTCTTGCAGCTCGAGAGCCAGCGCTTGGGAGTTACCACGAAGCGCAATCGGACGATGTTTACAGCTGGCGACATCACGGACGCGACGACGTTGAATCCGTTCTCGCACGTCTACAGCTTTGACGTTGGCTTCCCACCGGGTGTGATGGATGACTTGGCACTCACGTTCAACCGCAGCAGCACGACGAAGTACTTTGTGAGCTTCCACGCACCGCGCAAGGTCGTCGATCTGTACGGATTCGACGTCGAGAGCATCGGCCGCGTCGCAACGTCGATGGCCGGGTCGTCGGAAGGCCACACGTGCTACTTTTACCGCCGCGTCGCGCCAATCGACCGCGTCGATGGCGCAACGAGTGGCGACGAGAGCGAGCCCGTCGCAGCAGTTGAACCAAGCCGCGCGAGTGCGAAAGCAACGCGCAAGTCGCCACGCACGGCAGCAGACAACAAGGACAACAAAGACGACAAGGTCGATGTCGTGGACGGCGACGCACGGCTGTTGCACATTGATCCGCTCTTCCGTGCTGGGTTTGATGTCGTGAACCGCGGCCGCGACGGTACGTTGGCGTGGATCGAGTCGTTTTTTGGCAATAAAGTCAACAGTGGCCGCACGCGCGGGCAGAAAGCGATCGCAGCGACGACGACGCCGACGCGACTCGTCGAGCGACCGCTCGAATCGTACTACCGCGTCGTTGGGAAAGCGCGCGTTGCTGAAGTCGACGCAGCTGCCGTGATTACGAAGAAGAAGCTCGATCTGTGAGTGCGCGCGCGGGTACGTTGATGAAGACGTCGAGTTGTTGTTTTCGAGCAGCTGTAGGAGGAGCGCGACAGCGTTAGTCCACTAGCCCCAACAGCGTCGTTGGAGGTGTTCGTGTAGTCGCTTGAAGGCGTTTGCGTCATGGACTGACTGTCAGATCCAGCGTCGTAGTGTGCGGTGGACCGGCCAGTGCACTGGTGCTGTTGTTGCACGTGAATGTTGGATACAAACAAGAATGAATCAATAGATACACGTGACGTTGTGTGTCCCGTATATGCTGGTGATAGTGCAAGTTGTAACCAAATGTGTGTATCTATTGTAGTTAAATGGGCTGTCGTATCTACCAACTCATGCTATTGGTCCGCTACTACTACTGCTGCTGCTGTGTTTGCGCTTGCAGCGTCGACTACGAGCGTCTGCTGCAATGGCGAGAACACGTCGGCGTTCGCGTGGATGCACGAGATCAAGTACGCGACGTCGCGGCTCTCAAAGCGCTCCTCTTGTCGAAATGCATCGAGGTCATCGCCAAATGCGGTTGTAAATGCGTCCATGTACAAGTCACGGAACGCATCGGTTGCTGTGCTGCTGCTGCTGCCATCCACGCCGCTAGCATTTGCTCCTGTGAGCATGTCGGTGTCATCGTGTCGACTCTTGTCCGCAGCGGCTAGCCGTGTGTACTGCTCACTTGCGTCCTGCATCTCGCGACTGGTTGCAACGAGGTTTGTTAGCAACAGAGCCGACTCGCTGGTACTACTGCTGGCGTCGTTTGCATCCATGTCGACATCGTCGTCGATGTCACTATCGCTGCTGTCGTCCACTTGCTTGCGAGTCTTGACTGCGCTAGTGATCTGAATCTGTGCGTGTGTAAGTTCTGTGGACGCCTCGAGCGTCTGCTCGATCAGCTCGGCGCAGCGCAGACTCTTTTGCGCCGCCAACGTGAGCAGCTGTGTGCGCTGCGCAGCCAACTGCGCGTCATCGAGCACCGCGTCGGCATTTTCGGTGCGCTGTAACGCAGACGCAGATCGGAACGGTTCTTCGCCAAGCGCTTCCAGCAGCTGGTCATACTGCGCGGCGATGTGCGCTCGCTCGCTGCTCTCCATGGTCGCCGTCGCCATTTGCTCTGCCATTCTCGATGTCGTCGTCGCTGCCATCGATTTCGATTTGTTTGCAACTTCAGAATGTTTATTTTCTGAAATATATAAGCAAAGGAAACTTTCGAGAAAAGACACGGATTGAACTCCGCACTCTGCAATCTCCACACTTTCCAGCATCCACAACGTGCGCATACAAGCACGATCGACGACGGACGACATGGAGCATGCAGCCCGCGCGATCGAGCGCAATGCGCGATGGCTCGCACACGAGACGTTCGCGATTGCAGCAGCGTATGCGACTGCACTCGACGACGCCGTTGCGCGCGTCACGCCATGGCTCGAGCCACAGCAGCGCCATTACCTCGTCGGCGGCACGGCAGTGTTCACTGCGCTTGTCGGCGTGATCTCGATCCTGTTTGTCTGGATCGCGTCGCGGCAAGTGCGACCGCGCAAGCTCCCACCAGCGTCGTCACGCGCACAAATGCCGTTGTCGCCGACGTCGAAGCGCAAGCGGCACTCCAAGTCGTTCACCGACCTCTTGGCACTCGAGCGCGGCCGCTTGGAGGAGAACGCAGTGCTCGATCGCCACGACCAGTTTGAGTTTCCACCTGCGCTGCACGACAAGTGCCGATCCGAGGATTTGAAACTCATCTACGACATGCTGTCCAAGGTACAGTTTACAGTAGTTCTACTGTTGTTGTGTCTCTGGCGACGGAGCCGATGACACTGTACCATAATTTTTGACTGACTGACTGACTGACGGACGGACTTGGATCGTATGCACTCTACGCAGGTGTTTTCGTTTCTCAAAGGCGAGTCCGTGGAGACACTTGCCCAGTACGTTACACGCATCCTTGACTGCGTTCGTCCTCCATGTCGTGCGCACCCCTACTAATTCGTATACAAACACGTGCGTCTCTTACACACAGGGACTTGCAGATCCACGAACTCAACTACGGCGACGAGATCTTTGCACGCGGTGCGCACGACGGATCGATCCTGTTTGTCGTGCAAGGCACCGTCGCATTGACGATCCACAGCAACAGCAACAGCTATACAAGCAGCAGTGACGCGGATGCGCAGTTTACCAAGACCGTGCGGCGGGGTGAGACGTTTGCGTCGTCGCTCTCGCTGCTCACTGCGCTGCTGCAGGACGACGATGCTGCAATCGCTGCAGCAGCAGTAGCAGTAGCGCTGCCGTCCGCTTCGCTCCTCGATAAAGTCTGCGGAAGCCTCTCTGCAACGGCAGCAAGCGACCACACGACCGTGTTCCAGGTCCCCCTTGCGACCGTTGCGCGCATCGTGCAGCCACACCCCGATCGGCTCTTTCGACTCGCACAAACAGCGTTCAGTCAAGTGGAGAAGATCACTGCGAAGTCTTTGATGCACCACTTTGGGCTCTACAGTCGGATTTTGACGCCGTCGCCACTTGTGAACAGCGTCGTCAAGCTGTTGGACAATGAAAGCGACAGCAACAGTGCTGCCTCGAGGACACACAGCGTCGCGGCAGTCGTCGCCGACGCGATTGGGCTACAGGACGCGGATTTGTGCGCAGAGCTCGCAGCGGCGGCGCAGCTCATCACGTGTACAGCGCACGACATTGTCCGTTCGCCATCGTCACCACGTTCGCCGCCGCGTTCGCCAATACGTTCAGCAGCGTCGTTCACATCGACAGCGCCATCGACAGCAGCAGCAGTAGCAACTGGTGTGTTTGTCGTCGTCGAAGGCGCCGTGACTGTCCAAGTGCAGACGCCGCACGGCACGTTCGTCGACATGTACACTGCGCCGATCGGTTGTGAAGTCGGCGTTGCTGCGAGCGTCGTTGGGAGCCACGCAGTCACGCGCATCGTGTGCACGGACGCGCCGTGTCGGCTGCTCTGGATCCCGGATGCACTGTTTGCGCGGCTTCTGCAGGTCGATACGGTAGTCACTACGCGCATTGCGCGGCACTTGGTGCAGCAGTACGCGCCGCTCGTGTGCGTCACAGACAGCTCGTTCGACTGGCTCCACTTGCACGGCGGCGAGAGCCTGTTTGACTGCGGCGACGCGTGCAACTCGGTGTTCACAGTCATCAGCGGCCGCTTGCGGGCCGTACAAACGCACACGCATCGCGGCAAACAGGTCGAGACGACGAGTGAAGTCGGTCGTGGCGCGACGCTCGGCGCGATGGACATGCTCGCTGCCGGTCGGAGCCACTCGAGCGTGTTTGCGATCCGCGACTCGCAGATCGCGCAGATGTCGCGCAATGTGTTTGACTTTGTCGTAGCAGACGACCCAAAGGTCCTCGTCCACTTCACAACGAACCTCGCAAATCACATGCATCCATCTGGGTCGACAGCACCTGGGTCGTCACCACTGTCGTCTCGATCGTCGACGTCGTCGACCGCCACGTCGTCCTCGTCCGCGTCCATGTCGCAAAGCTACTTGCTGTCGCTCAGCGATGCGACCGAGTCGCCGTCGCATTCCAGCCGGTCGACGCACCGCGAGTCGCCGCTGCCGCTTGGAACGATCGCTGTGCTCTCGCTCACGCGCACGACGAAGATCGAGACGTTTTGCGACGCGCTGCTGCCAGCACTATCGACACTCGCAACGACGTCGGTCGTGTCGGCCGACAAAGCTGCGGCGAGTCTTGGCGAGCACTGGATCGCGACGTCGCGCGTTGCACGCGCCAAATTGAGCACGTGGCTCGGTGAGATCGAGAGCGCGCACGAGCTCGTGATTTACGAAGCCGACGCAGCTTTGACGCCGTGGACGCAGTTGTGTGTGCGACAGGCGGACCACATCTTGCTGCTGAGCTCGGACGCGCAGCCAGAGCACGCGCACTTGAGCGAGATCGCGCGAACGCTGCAGGCTGCGTTTGCGCAAAAGAGTGTCGCAATCAGCGTCGTGCGCATCCGCGAAGAGAACTGGACGCTCGCAGCACTAGCGGACGCTGCGAAAGCTGCTGCGTCCGACGCTTCGAAGACACATGCGCTCAAGAAGAAGCTCCGTCTCGGTCAGAAGCAGAAGATGCTGCCGAAGTTTTTGTTGCCGATGGAAAAGTACGAGTGGATCAGCGGGTGCCACAATGTTCAAGTGCCATTCGATGCACACACGCCAGACTTTTTGCGGCTGTGTCGTCGGATCACAGGCAACGCTGTTGGCGTCGTGCTCGGTGGTGGCGGCGCGCGCGGCTTGGCGCACATTGGCGTCTTGCGCGCACTGAGCGAGTGCGGGATCCACGTCGACGTCGTCGGCGGCACGAGCATCGGCGCGTTCATTGGCGCGGCGTATGCATTGCATCCGCACGACTTGGGGCGCGTGCAGCAGACAATCCACACGCTGTCGCAGTCGCTCAGTAGCGTCACGGAGAAGCTGCGGGATTTGACATTGCCGATTGCGTCGTTCTTCCACGGTCGGCGGTTCAACGACAGCATCCAGTCGCATTTTTATGACCTTGCGATCGAAGACCTCGTGCTCAACTACTTTTGCGTCTCGACGGACATTGCCAAGTCCCGCATGAACGTCCACGAAAGTGGCGTCGTGTGGAAAGCCGTGCGCGCCTCAATGACGCTCCAAGGGTACTTGCCGCCTATTTCCGAAGATGGGTCCGTGCTCGTCGACGGTGGGTACATGAACAACTTGCCAGCCGACGTCATGAAGGACGAAGGCGGGATCAAGTTTATCGTCGCCGTCGACGTGGGGAGTGAACCACGACGCGAGTACTTTAGCTACGGGAGTTCGTTGAGTGGCTGGTGGCTGCTGTGGAACAAACTGAATCCGTTTAGTGAGACCGTGAGCGTCCCGTCGATGGGCGACGTGTCCGCAGCGCTTGCGTACGTGTCGTCTGAGCAACACAAGGACCGCATGAAAACCGAGTGCATTGACTTGTACTTGCGACCACCCGTGAATGACTACGGGACGCTCCAGTTTGACAAGATGGACGAAATTATTGACGTCGGGTACCGCTACGCACTGCCGCGGATCCGCAAGTGGGCAAAGCAAGTGCTTGCGAACGAACCGGACGCGGACATTGTCGAGCCGGTCGCAAAGGAAGCAAGGAGACTGTGAGAAGGAGACAGAGCAGGAAGAAAAGAGCAGCGAATGTGAAGAGGAATAAATTACTTTGCTGTGATGCTACTACGACAGACCATCGCTGCCTGAACGAGTCTTCTATGCTGCTGATGCTGCCTACCTCGAACATCCTTGCCTTATGAGGATGCCACTGCTAGTCTTCGAGGATCTGCGGAAAGACCTCGACGCTGCGGGTTGTGACCATGTGCGTCATGTTGGCCTTTGCAGTCCGAAGAAACAGGCGTGAAAGGAACGAATGCTGTGTCGACAGCGTCGCGAACGCTGTTGTGTCCACGCGCCAGTCGATTGCGTCTGCGTTGCTGCTGATAGTGGTGGGTCGATCGACACTGCCATTGGTATCGATGTCGTCAACTTGCGCGGTCGTCATTTGCGCGTCGACAACCTTGAAGAACGCGCTACTGAGTGGCTCAGGGCACTGGAGGCGCTCGAACGCCACGACAAAGTCGTTCCGACACAGCGGTGCGTCAATCGTCGCTCCGTCGTGACCGACGGCAGCGTGCAGCGCCGCAAACACGATCGCAGCGAACGACGCGTCGCAGCGCCGCACGGCTTTGACACCGTCGCAAAAGTCCTGTGCAGTGAGGAACCCGTCGTTGTCTTGGTCCAAGAAGCTCACGAACGCAGTTGCGTCCATGAACGGCGACAACCCCAACCCTTTTGCAAGCACGTGTGCTTTTGCCAATGGCAAACGGTCGCAGCCGTCGGGCGACAGCTGCCGGATCATGACGTCGATCACCTTCGTGTCTGCGAGCGTCGAGTAGTCGGCTTCGTTCGAATCGAGCAACATCGTCGACATGAACGTCGCCATGTTTTCCGACTTGCGATTCAAGTTGAACTGCTGCAGCCGCTCGATCGTCTTTGCAAGTGCGCGGTCGGTCGCACCATCGTCGCTGGCGCTCGTTGTATGGACGCTAGCACTGCTGCTACTGTTCGCGTGGCTCTGCAGCCACGGGTGCTGGAGGATCGCATCGACCGAGATCCGATCATCGGCACGGACTTGGAGCATCTGTGCGACGAGGTCCATCGCCATCGGTGACACGTGGGCCCAGTCGGCTTTGTGGAACTGGAAGTCACCGCGTGCGATCTTGAGCAAGATCTCGACTTCCGAGTCACCCTGGAACGGCGGGTACCCAACCAACAGAATAAACAAGATCACGCCGGCGCTAAACACATCGGCGGCGGCCGTGTATGAGTGTGCGCTGACGACCTCCGGTGCAATATACCCGACCGTGCCGGCCATGCTCGTGCCACTCTCGAGTGGATTCGATTTGCCATTTATCATCCGCGCCAAGCCAAAATCGGTCAAAACGATCTTCGCATCCGGTGCGTTCGACGCAAACAGAATGTTCTCCGGCTTCAGATCCAAGTGCAAGATGTTGTACGCATGCAATGCCTGGAGCGCGGATGCGAGTTGCTGTAAAATCCGCGCTGCGTCCCGCTCGCGGTAACACCCGCGCTGGACAATGCTGTCGTACAGTTCGCCGCCTTCACACAATTCCAAGATGATGTGGATCTTATCGAGCTCTTCGTAGACTTTGTAGATCGTCACGAGGTTCGGATGTTTGATGTTATTCGTGATGCTCCGGAGGATCTCGACTTCCGAAACGACCGCTGCGCGATTCCGAAACTTTGCAACGTCGACGCTCTTGACGGCAAATCGCTTGCCCGTCCGCTTGTCTGCGATCGCATGGACGACGCCGTTGCCACCGACGCCAAGTAAGTCGCCGACTTCATAGTGCTGGAGCCACGCGAGGATGTCGATCACATCGGTCAGTGCTTTGCACCATCGCAACTTCGTTGCCGTGTCGGCCGCGCGAAAGATCCACGGCCGCTCGGTTGCGCTCGGCGTGATGGCAAAGCTACGGGCATCGAGGTCTTCGAGGATTGCATCGGCGGTGATCTGTGCGCGGCGCCGCGCTTTCACGGCGTGGGTTTGGCTATTCGTAGAAGCAGACGCAGGAGTAGCCACGACTTCGTAGTACGACAGCATGCGGCTGTTGAGTTCGACGTGTCGGACTTTCCACTTCTTGCGCCACCGGAAGCCCTGCTTCTCCATCGCACCTGCGAGCATCGGTGCTTTGACCCACAGATCTCGGCCGCCGTGGCGCTCTGTGATCGTATGGGGTACTGCGACCGGGCGTGGCGAGCCCGACGATGTCGACGACGTCGATCCAGGAGCCTGCGATGCTTTGGCAAACAGTTTGCGATGGCTACTGCTGCTGCTGGTGCTGTTGCAAGCGCTTGCGTCGGTGCTGTGTCGGGTGGTTGTCATAGCGGCTGGACAAATGCTCGAACCGATCGAACGGCGCATGGCGGAGAGCAGAGCAGATGCGCGCTGGCGCTTTCGGGGCGACGACGATGCGGGTGACGACGATGCGGGTGACGACGACGTTGGCGATGGGAATGCGCTGGCAAACGAATCGCGCGTAAACACGGAGCTCGTGGTGCTGCTTTGGCGGCTCGACCAGATGCTGCTGCACTGTTGTCGTTGTGGTTGCTGTGGGTCTGCTCGAAATGTCCGAACGTGGACGTCGAGTGGATCCGAGAGGCGCTCGAAGCAGAATGCGTTCGATGGTCGTTGGTGTGGAACGACGTCGCTGTGGCGCTCTGTGTATGCGTTCGTTGCAGTCATTGCGTTTGTGTGCGTGTGTAGAATGCAAAAGTGAGTCACGTGTGTGCAGGAGGCAGTGAAATGCGCAATGCGCAATGGGAAATGAAGTGGAGAGAGTTGCGCTGCTGGTGCGATCGCGAAGCAGCTTTGTCGCTTCGAGGGTATAACGGTGTAGGTACACACCTCGCAGCACCCACGTGCTTCCTAAGCAGCAGAGCTACAGCCACAACAACTCAGCGTAAAATCAGTCTTGAACCGACGTACCGTTCGCACGATGATGATTTGAAAGTGGTGTGTGGGTCGCTCGGGTCTGGTTGAGGACTGATTGGCAGCAACGGACGTTTTCGGATTTGAGTTTTTCGTGGATGGAGTGGCAGATCTGCTGCGACGACGTTTGTTAACGCGCCACGCATGGATGATGCGTATGACATCGTACGGTACGCGCGACAACAGCAGCACATTGCGAGCCAGCAACAAATGTACAAAGTCAGTGCACCAGATGTGACGAAACACTTTGCAGACAACCGTGCAATACTACAAACCCGAGTTTGTCGAATCGAGGACGTGACGCTCATTGTATTGTTTTTACAAACTGCATACAAAGCTGCATATAAGCACTAAACTTGCAAATACTGGTATTGCATTTGCGCATCAACGTCGGCTATGATGTCTCTAGTTTTATTTGTTGGATCAAAAATGCTCGAATGTAAATGTTTACAGCACAAACGCTCTTGATAAGCCCACACTGACTCACTTTAAGTATCACAACCAAAGTTGATGGTAATGCTTACGCTCGCGCTCACCTGTAGATCTTGTACAATCTCGCTTGATGCTACCGATGCGACCGTTGCTCGCAAGTGTGCGTGCATGTTTGCAACAATATGGAGCGCTTTTGCAATCCAGGCCGAATACTTCTGGATGTGCAAGACGGATAATACGCAGCTCTTGCATCCCCAAGGCCAAAACGGCAACACTGCTTCGTATCTGCGTTACTACGTTTGTTTGTTTCGCTATCTCTCTCTCTCACACACACACACACCAATGTTTTACAACTCGTTGCATCGATTGGAGCGATCCAAGCCATGCATTGTTCATCCACACCGTCGCTCACTCGTTGTTCATGCAGCAAATATTTCAGCGTAAATCATCAAAATATTGATACATCAAGCGACTGAGATGTCAACAAAAGATCAACCCTCTCCTCTTCGTCGTTGTTGCTATCAACTCCACGACCATCGACCAATTCGACAGTCCTTTCATGGCTCCGCATTCGCTGGATTTCCGTTAGTAGAGAGGGTCAAGTCGTCCTTTGCCACTGCTGCTTCGAGAGCGTAGACTCGAGCTGATCTTCGTCCACACCATCACTCCTGGCTTACATCAAAGTTGGGACGAATCTCAAGTCGTATTTGCCGCCCTACATCAGTGCTTAACAACGTTGCCTAACCAATTCTTGACATGCATCACGCCACTGCCCGAACGCAAGATCTGTCTCACGCGTTCGCAACAAGCTTGACAGCGAGGTATGAGGCAGTCGACACTCGCATGGAGCGCGCCAATCAACCAGCGACGCTCGCGCGTGACGACTCGGTGTGGCTGCGGCCTGGCGCGTTGCGTCCGCCTATGACGTGCTTCCTCGTGCCGCTTCGCATGTCGCTGCGACGTAGCGACATCAGGTCAAAGTTCACCCGCTTTCTGAAGTTGCTCGTCTCACATCGCAGCAGCAACAGTAGACGATTGGCGTGGCATGCAACAAGATGGGAGCAGTGTGAGGCAATGTTAATCAAAAGCCTACAAACACACAAGCGCGTGTCTGTCAACCAAGTCAGCAGATGAGATCAGCCACCGAAGTAGCAGGAGACAGCCAGCGAACAAGTGGCATCGACATGTGCTTGAATGTCACAATCGCATCAACGCAAGCGAACAACCATCGTGACGAGCTCGACATAGACGACATCAATAGTACGAGGACGAGGGGAACGAGTGCACTGCCGCCACCCGATCCGACTACACTCGATCTGTCTCATTCTGCTTGTCTTTGGCTCGCTCTGAACACGTGTGCACGCAAGCGCTTCAGCTCCTGCTTTAGCTATTGCGGGTGACGTCTGCTCTACCAAGTTTACCGAGTGCCACTTTGTTGTCGGGCGGAGCTGACGCGCACTGTAACACTGTAACAATGAGCAGGGACACCACTGAACAGCTGACTGCCTGCGCTGAACGCTCGCTCGCTCGCGAAATGCCTTTCAGAGTCAGCGGTAGTCATGCATGCGTGCAGTCGTGCCAGATGCCGGCGGCGCTGCGGCGAGCTGACACTCGGTCGTCTGCATGTTGTACACGTACGCTTTCGCAGTCGCAGGATCGTAAAACTCGGTCAGCTCTGCAGCGCCACTGTGCTCGACGGCACGAGGCGTCGCAAACTCGAGTGGCCGTGCAAATGAACGTTCGAACGTTTGTGTGTTGTAGTAGTAGTACACGCCCTGTGCGAGGTCGTAGTACTTTGCCCACGCGTTGACGCCCGCTTCGATCGCAACGCTCCCGCGGCGAGCCGTCTGGAAGTTCAGCGGTCGCGCATACGTGCTCTCGAGCGTCTGCGCGTTGTAATAGTATGGGTAGCCGCTCTGTGGATCGACGTATTTCTCCCAGCCGTCTCGACTGCTTGCGAGCGGCGCGGTGTACGTGCCGTCTGTAGCAACAGGAGCGCCAAGAGGCGCCTGACGCGCAGTCGCAAAGTCGTTTGGCCGTGCGTACGTGCTTTCGAACGTCCGACTGTTGTAGTAGTACTCGACGCCTTGGATGTCGTCGCAGTACTTGGTCCAGGCGCTGTCTGCACCGGCACTACTACCACCGCTTTCACTCGTCGTCGCAAACACACTTGGCGCATTGTAGCTGTTTGTTTCAGCCTCCTTGTTGTAGAACCACTCGCGTCCCGACTCGTTGTCGACGTAGCGCTCCCACGACTCGATCACGTCGACCGGTTGTCGTCGTGGAAACATGCGCAGTGCCCAGCCTTCGATCTCATCCTGTTCGACCTCGGATGGCCACTTGCACGGGAACTCGCCATCGCCGTAATCGACGCGTCGGTCGTAGAAATCGTAGAGACAGCGGAACTCGTGCCACCGACGCTTGCCTCCAGCATGGACGTTCAACCAGCACTGTATCCGTGCAACATGGTTGCGTGTGTTTCATGTGGTTTTATACGTGTCGTTCGGTTGAGTTGAGTTGTGTTGAGTTATATGGTGCGTTATGTCGAGTTATACGTTGTGTTGATTTAATGCATTGCGTCGTGTCAGTTGTTACGCGTTGTAATGAGTCGTGATGTGATACATAACAAAATCAATGAACACGCCAGGAAAAAGCAACTCCGCATCGTTCATGCGTTCATGCGTTCATGCACGCACCGTGTTACAATACATCTCGCCACATTCCTTGCACTCAAGCTGTGCAATGTGTGTCGCTGGGTCCACTGCATTACGCCGTATCGACCAGACATGGGATTCAGGCATGAGCACCACTATGTGCACTGGCACCGATGCTGTCACTAATACATTGTCGACGGTACGCACCACAGTTGCTGCACAGTGGCTTTGGCATCAGGTCGAGCATGTCCTGCGGACACCGGAAACGAACTTCCCCCGTCTCTTTGTTCTACGAGCACACGTGTCAATGACTCGCTCGGTATGCACACGCTCTCTCAGTCGAGCCAAGCGCACAACAGCGACACGCTTGCAAGTCACGCACGTAGTAGAACACTTGGCCGCTCTCGGGCTGCTCCACGCGCTTCCAGCGCTGCTTCTTGCGCAAAAGCATGTCGCGGTACAGCTCGCGGCCACGCCGACCGCGGAAGTGCGCCTGTACGAGCGCTGCTGCACGGTGCTGCATCTTCATCTCCAGCAGCAGCTTCTCGAGTGCGTGCTGCTTCGCGGCTGCAACCTCGACGCGTGCACGCTTGGCGCGCCAGTGCGTTTGGACGGTCAGTGCTGCTTTTGCAACGTGCTGCTGCGCTTGCTCGCGAATTAGCCGCAAGAGCTTCGCGTCTTGACGCCCTTGTTTGCGCTTCCACGCTGCTTGGAGCTTCACTGCCGCGGCGTGCTCTTCGTGGTGCTGTCGTGCCACGAGGACGAGCTGCAATGCAAACAGTCGCTTCTTCGCGCGCCACCAATGTTGGATGCTCGCTGCTTCGTCGTGCATGCGCTTCGCTAGCAACAGGCGCGCGGCAACGATCCGCTGTGCGCGCCGACGACGCACGTGTGTCTGCACACGCACGGCTGCATGTTCACGTCGTGCGTCGTCGTCTCGAAGCGCTTGGCGCTTGCGTGCGACCTCGCGCTGCGCTGCACGCGCACGAAGCACGTTCTGCATCTTGTTGGCGGCTTCGTGCTGCTCGCGATGCTGCGCTGCGTTCGCGACGCGCAGTAGACGCGTATGCGCTCGTGCCTGCGTGCCGCGCCACGCGCGCTGGATGCAGGAGGCCGCTTGATGCCGCTGTGCGCTGCGTGCGTCGCGTGCAAGCGACCGCACACACAGTCGGCCGCACAATTGCTTGCGGCGCCACGCTGCTTGGATGCACCGTGCTGCGTTCAGCTGCCGCTGTTTCTGCCGCTCGACGCGCAAGTGTGCGACCTCGCGGCGAGCGTGGCGCTGTCGGAACTTGCTCTGGATCTGCCGCGCGGCGTCCGACTCTTTGCGGAACTGGATGCGTCGCAAGACCGCGAGCTTGCGCGCTTGGCGACCACGGCAGACGCTCTGCAGCCGCGTGGCGACCCAGAGCACGAGTCGCTCGTCGCGCTTTTGCTGTGCGACGCGGCGTGCGACGCGCGCGCGGTACAGACTCTGGATGCGCGTTGCCGCGCGCCAGCCGTCGCCGTACGCTTCGATCAGCAGCCAGTCGGTGGCGCGGTGCTTGGGTGCCACGCCCTTGAACCGGTCCGTCACAGTGTACGTCGCAAAGCGCCAATTCGACGCAAGCGCTTGGAGCGAGAACGCTTTGATGCGGCTACAGCCCGTGACGTCGAGCAGCAGCAACGAGTGGCACTTGTCAGCGAGCCACGACAGCCCGGTCTCTGTGATCGCCGCGAGATTGCGCAGCTTTATGGATTGTAGCGACAATGCGAGTGTCGACGAGTCGGCGAGTGCGAGGAGCCCGATGTCGCTCACGCGCACGCAGCCCGAGATGTCGAGGTCACGCATCGCGAGTTCGAGCGCCCCGAGGCACTGGAGCGTTGCGTCGGATACGAGCGCACAGCCGTGGAGCCGTAAGCTCGTGAGGTGCCGCAGCGGATCGCTTGGATGTATTGCATGCAGTAAGGCGTCACCTTCTGCTGCTGCGTTGAGACGGACGCCATCGAACGCGCGGTCGCTCACCTTGTCGCATCCGCTGACAGTCAGCGCTACCAGGCGATGCGCGTGCAGCAAGAGTGCGTGGACACCGATGTGCGTGACGCGGACGCAGCCAGTGACGTCGAACGTCGTGAGCGCATGGCTCTTGAGCGCCACGCACTGCAGCGTCGCGTCGCCGATCGACGTGCACTGTGCGAGATGGAGATGCTGTAGCTTGGGGCAGTGCATCGCAAGCGCTGCAACGCCTTCGTACTGCCGCTTGCCGACGCTGTAGACGGCGCTGTCGTCTAGTGGTCGCGGATCGCTGAGCAGGGCAAGTCCGACAGCATCGACGCGCTCGAGATCGGGACACCCGAGCGCGACGTGTCGCAACCCGAGATCCGAGATCCGCACGCAGTGGCTGATGTCCAGACGACGGAGCTGCAGCAGGTGCTCGCCGACCGATCGCAGCGCAACGTCCGTGAGCTTCGCGCACTTGGAGACGTCGAGACTCGTGAGCGCAAAGCAGCCGGCACAGAGCCAACTAATGCCGACGTCCGTGAGCATCTCGCAGCCGGCGATTACGAGCGTCTCGAGCGCCCGACAGCGCTCGGCGAGCGACAGTAGCGCAATGTCGTTCAGTTTGTACTGCAAATCAAAGCGCGCGAGGTCGAGCAGCACAAGATCGCTGTTGCTGCTATTGCGAGCGTTCACGAGCCCAACGACGCCCGCATCGGAGATCTGCCGACAGCCGCGCAGCTTGAGGCGCAGGAGCCGACGACAGTGCTGTCCGAGTGCGAGCAGGAGCGGATCGGATACGGCAGCGCAGAACGACACGTCGAGCGACTCGAGCGTGGGGCAGCCGACGAACGCGCGCTGCAGTGCAAAGTCCGTGACGTGAACGCATCCTGCCAAGCTCAACTCTGTGATGTAGCAGGTGGAAGTGAAGTGAGTGAATAGTGATAGGAGCGTTGAGTTGACGGCTGCTAGGCTAACCATGTTGAGGCTCCTGTCTCCGATGCAGACGCACCGCGCAGTGGCAGCTGGAGCTCGCCTAATGTGCTCACAGCTGCGCTCTGGAGCGCCATGATGTAGTTCAGATTGAGTGTCTCGAGCTGCCGGCAGTTGGACACGAGATGTCGTACACCAACGTCTGTGAGCTGCGTTGCGTTGGATTCATGGAGCGTGTGTGCGTCGTGAGGACGGAGTGCCATATGTCTTGACGCACGACGACGTAGCGCTACATAGAACACCCCATGACCTACTTTGACGGCTCGCTCGAGGTTGAGGTGGCGCAGCGATGGACACGCATTGCCGATTGCGATCGCGCCGACGTCTGTGATCTACACAACATACAGGAGCATGCGATAGGTCATATGTAGCCGCAGCGGTTTGGAGCGAGTGTGGGCGGTGCGAGTGCTGATAGGCTCTTCGCACTATCCAGTGAACTCGACGCACATGCTCTGCGCCTGCGAGGTTGAGCGACACAATGTCGACACACTGTTGGTGTTGTTGCAGTCGCATTGGCGAGCCTAGTCTGTCAGTATACAGCACGGCGTCGGCAAGCTGGTTCGATGAGCGTGTCGGTGAGCTACCATCGCCATTGCTGCTGCTATCCGTGCGACTCGAGCGACGCAAAGCGTGTGTGGATGCGCTGAGCGATGACGACAGCTGCTGCTTGCGCTTTCGCGATATCTTGAGTCGCGCTTGCGGGATTGCAAGTCGCTGCAAGCACGAGTCTTGCGCAACGACTGACCAGCGCTAGCCAAATGAGTCCATGACAACACGCAAGCATTGAGACGTACACGCGTACGTATTGTGAGTTGTGTCACGGATGGTCAACTCGCTGCTTTTGAACAGCGCAAGCGCATATGCGTATATGACGAGCGAGCGTGGTCGCGCACCGACAGGTCGAGGTCGCTGCCGACAAGCAGCTCGTCTGGGATCTCTCGGTACGCAAACCCTGGATCGAGTTCAGCGACGACATGCTCCTGTTGGTGCTCGCGTTGGCGCTGATGAGGACGCGTGGGTGAGACAACAGCAGCAGCAGCAGCGCCGACTGGGAGTTTGCTCAATCGAATCCCGTTGTGTGCGCGACGCGTTCCGTTCTTCTTGACGCCCATGGTACAAACCCGAAAGATCAGACAAAACTCTACTAACCGTCACATTTGCACGGACGTCAACACGGTCGAAACAGACATGACACGATGTAACGATGTTTTGATCGGATAGAGATGAATTTGATTGATACCTTTACTAACGGTGGGGTGTTGATGATGACGCTTTGCCGTACTAACGACTGCCTACTGGGTCCTGCCTGTTGTGTTGCAAACTACCCTCGAGAGAACGAGATGCTCTCGAACGACGACAGTCCGTTGTAGTGCCCTTCGCGCTGGTCATGGACCGAAGTATTCTCTACAAGTTCAGCATCGTCGTCGACGCGTTGGACACCAAAGTCCATCCAGTGCATCACGACGACGTACGCAACAATGTTGATACAACTCAGACCACCGAGCGTAAAGAACATGTACTCAAAGTGACCGTCGTTCAAATTATCGGCGATCGCGTCTTGGAACAACAGCGTGAACGTCGACGTCAAGTTGCTCCCCATTGCTAACGTAAACAGCGAAATGACGTGACACGTGCTCTTCAGATGCATCGGGACTTCGTTGTAGATCAGTTCGAATGCGCTCATGTAGATCAAACAGCCCGCGACTGCAATCAAGATGTACATCGGGACCGCGTAGCCCCACGAGATGTCGTTCATCGGCATCCCCGAGCCCGTATCGGTCGTCCAGACGATCTCTCCGTCCAGATCGGCGTGCGTCAGCACACCGCGATTCCGCCGGATGATCTCAAACGCCCCGGCCCAGAACAGCGTCAGCATCGCAACGATGAGACCGGTCAAGACTTTCCCGTACGCGCCGGCCGGCCGGCCCATGACTCTGTGGTAGAACGGATATACGTACTTGTCGAGAAACTTGACGAGGAAGATCGCAGTCAACGGGTCAAAGATCCCGAGGCTTGCACCAGGAACTTGTACTTCCCGGTCGTCTGCGCTTTTGGATAAGCGCAAGTCACATTGTTGCGCAATGCTCTGGAAGTTTGCGTCCAATTGGTCGTACGCACACTCCCACATGATCAGAAAGCACGCAAACGGCAACACGCGCAACACTAATTTGATCTCATCGACCGTCTCGTCGTTGTACCGGCCGCCGTTTGAGGCTTTCGATTTGTCCATGTACGCAGTCGTCATGCCGTAGCGGATCCAACTGTACATCCCAAACAAACAACAGACGAGCACGACGTACGACAAGTACTGACCGGAACTGCTGTCGGTTTGGGACAGAAACGCTGCAAACAGATTCAATGGGAATGCGACACCGAATGCGACGAGGCCATATCGAAGCATCCGCGCTTCGTAGCTGTACGCGCAATTACCATTCACGATCTCAAAGATTTGCGAGATCGCGCTCTGCTGTGGCGCAAAGTGGACGTAGCGGGGATACGCGGACACGAACAGTGCAATTGCAACGACCATGACGCCGCCGCAGAGCGCAAACGTCACAAAGTAGCCTTTCTCCTTCTCCACGAGGCCTGAGCCAGAGACACACAGCACCGATAGGTAGCCGTACGACACCAACGCGCCTAAATGGACCGCGCGGTTGAAAAATTTAAAGAATCCGTTGTTCTGCGTCGCTTCGTTCGGATCGTTCGGGTCGAATTGGTCGGCGCCAAACATCAGCATGTTCGCTTTCAGAGCGCCGGTGCCAATAGCAATGCCACCAAACAACCCGACGTGGCACACGATGTTCGCGAGCGTTTCGTGGTTTTGATAGAAATCCGGCCAGGCCGAGACCGTCACGAGCGCTGCGCCGAGTGTGTAGATCACGCCAAAGACCCACAACGTCTTGTAGCGGCCCCACTTCTCGTCGGCGACGTAGCCGCCGAGCAGTGGCGACAGGTAACAGATCGACGTCCACGTACTTTTGAGCGAATTCGAACCTGCTTGGCTCCATCCGAGCTTCCCCATGTAGTTTTTCAAGCCCTGGTTGATCCCGTAGTAGCTCATGCGCTCGGCAAACTCGAGGATCAGGATGAACGAACACACGTGCAACAGCACGTTCTTGAACTGGACATTGCGCTGTTCCCACGGTCCGTCGTCCTCGTAGTATGAGGATCCAACGTCTGGGCTACTCGTGCGCTCATCGGCGCGACTCGTGGACGGAAATGGCGACCGCACTTCCCGCTTCGAGTGGCGCGACAGCGACGACGCAAACGACGCGCCTGCAGGCATGGCCAACTTCTTCTTGTCGGAAGCAGTGGCAGTCGAAACAACGGTGCTGCTCATGCGGCGGGGTTTGTGTAGATGTGTAACTGTGTGTTGGTGTGGTTGTTATTGTAGTTGTGTGTGTGTGTGCGCGCGCTGCTGTTGATGTTGTCGGTACGATCAGACGAGTGCGTTTTGTTTGTAGCTCGCGTCTTGTTGAGCGCGCGCGCGTTCTCTATGAATGCGCGTGTTGTTGCGCTGGCAAAGAAGCAGAGGCGCAACGGCAACAACGAGATGATGTGGTAACGCGCGTGACCGACCGTATGAGGCAATCGCGCTGTTCTCGCTCGAGCGGCTGAGCAGCTCTCCCTCTGTTTCTTCTTTCCTCGTCGTCTTGCGATTTGCTGTTGTGTTTGCTTTTGCGTTTGCTCTACTGGAACGAAAATGTCCAAAGCGTCTCACAATTCGAAATAACTAGTTTCTCACAAGTGACTATGTTTGAGTATCACGAGATGGGACACAATTCTCGACCAGAGAGAGCGAGTTGAAAAAACGCCAAATGGTTATTGGGTATTTTTGCACATGTTCGACTTCATACAGTTCCCATGTGAACATCCGTCACATTTTGTCAAACTGTATTCGCTCGTAGCTTACAGCACATCGACTCGGATCAACTACACGTAGCACAACCCAACACCATCCCTTCGTTTAAATAAAACAGATCGAGCATCGACACAAATACAGTAGTACACGATGGTAGGTCGTGCGCAGTAATACGTAGTGCATGTTACCAGTATATCTACACACAGTTCTTGTTGTACCATTTAAGATTTAAAAAATTAAACGCACTGTTACAAAGCGAACGTCTGCATTGGCTTTCACATATTCTTTTGCATCGACTGATCATGACGCCTAGATTCACATTTGACATAAATAGATTGAGATTCGACACATTCACTGTGGTGTATAACGTAAGATTTTACTCAAACAATTGCTATTTCTCAAACAAGTACGCATCGAAGTATAGTATATAATCTTATTGATTGATGCTTATATCATCAATCAGTTTGCAGCACATTACTCGCATCTTGTTTTCGTCAATAGGTAATAAACAATTGGTATTTACGTAAATGAGCTCATTTATTTACTTTATCATTATGCATAACTGCACTCCGTTGCTCTACAGTGCAGATTGATCGCATTGTGTGTATTAAAATAGCTAAAGATTTTACCAAAACTTGAAACCTTGCACACACAACTATGATATATGATATATAGTTTTTACTGTTTTTCACAAATCACCGGTTATAGTATATATTATGATTTGACGCGAGTACATCGTCAATCATGTGGTAAAGCAAGGTAAAAATAGTGGATTGGAACCTAGACATACAAAGAGGGCTGAACAAGACCATAAAGACACTATGCAGACTCATCCAGTCTGCTGCAAGTGGATTCCAAATCAATTACGCCCGAAAAAGCAAAATATTTGCACGGATCAACATTCCTAGTTGCTGATGTGCTAGTATTAAGGTCTACCAATCCATACACACACTAGGAAGCGTCTCGTTAATGGCGTCACACCGCAAGCGTAATCATGCCATAGTTTAATACTATACAGGGTATGAAGATGGCCACACATAAATATGCATAATATCAAATCATAAAATTAATCGTCATCATCAATCTGAGATATCCATCTTACACATCATCACGATTATTGTTTTAAAAAACTATTTTGTCATTTTTGCTGTTGTCAGGTGTGCTGCGCATCGTCGATTGAAGTCGGGCCGTCGGTGCGTACAGTTGTATATACTTGAGCTCAGGTATCGTATTAAGTAGGTTGCGAGCAATCGGTGGTAGCGTAAGAGCAGCAGTCTTGGATTGCGTGGCGGTGTCGCGGCGTCCAGAAGTCGTGCACCCACCGTCAATGTAGTTGCTGAAAATTTAGTCTCCGTCGTCACTCTTTCAGGTTGACTTTTAGCTCATATCGTGGAGCGAGTCATGAGCGGTATTGTCCGTTTGATGACTATCGCCGCGATTCTCAGTGCCAATCTGCGATGCATCAATAGTGATTAGAGCCGCTTTTTATGCGTTCCCGTAAGCATATCGCAGGCAACGCAAATGTTTCAACATATCGTAGCGGCAATGACTTCCATGGTGGCCTTGGGTGCGCCGTCAACGTGCGGACAAAAGCATCGCCGGCTCTTGTACTCCACGGAGGCAGAATGCACTCTCAGTTTCACGTACAGTCGACGCATTAGATACAGTGTTCTCCGCACACTCTATCTGAACATACATGCACACGCACACTATGTGCATACAGGGAGCACATGGCAGCGACACCCAGCTCCTAGTTTTGCAGGTTCTCATGTTTAGAGCCGCTGAACTTGCTTGTCAATGTGAGTCGTTTCGTGTTCGACTTTTGTTTTTTTATTGAGTGACTGTGCAAATAGAGTGAGTTACTTTAATATAATGCTCTCTTCAATTTGCAACACATTAACCATCCGTGTCCAGGCCGAAATACGTACCTACTAACATATTGCGAAATTTATACATTCTAAAAACTTTCGGTGTATGGAATGAATGCATGTCATAGCCAGACAAATTTAAATTCTGTGGCGTGGTCCGCAGAAGCGCCCTACATTAATCTATTGTAACTCCAAGAATTTGATCCGCCAATTGCATTTCGATAGGTGTATCCCAGTTTGACATGTTTTGAACGTTTTTCTCTTGTATCACACTTATGTTTTGAAGTGATGCATGTACTACATGTACTATATACGTTTTCGGTAGTTGTAAGTTTTACAAAACTATTTGCATACTGCTACTTATCAGTATACAACATAGACAAGCGGAGAGGGTCTTAGATTGGCTCTGTTGCAGTTATACACTTTTTGATATGTTTGTACATTTTGCAATTTCCAAGAGAACATGATCTTTTTGGATGAACGAAAACTCCACTCTTTGTCTCTCCGAAATGCTCTCGTTTGATAATACATACTAGATGCTAGATTTTACACAAGAGAAGTTTATGCCCTATATAGTATCAAAATATCTCAAACAATGTCTTGTCTTTTACAAAAAAGATTTTTTGGGTTTGAAACGAGGTTTGTACTCAGACTGCAATGACAGCAAGAAGTCATCGCTGTCTGATGCGTCCATGTCGTTCGACTATAGGTGGTACACCCACCTTTATGTTGACATGTACACACACCGTGAGCTCACCATGAAACAGCTGCATGCAGTGCTCGCACCTATCGTCGATCACGCAGTTGTGCAAAATGGGTAGCGCACCAAATTGCTTCTTCACTTTAAAATTGCCAAAAGTCAATGATCAACTGCTTGTCTTTCCTCACGTTTGAAGGTAGGTGCTTGCGTACGTCGTTGGACGTTAAGGACAGCCCCTCACGAGTAAAGAAATGATTGCCATCCTTGCAGTTCAAGCTGTACTCAGATCGGACGACAAATGCGTTCCTCGTCGCGAATCGTCTACCGCGACTGTGTCAAGACTACTACGGCGATTGTATAAGTTGCAACATGTTGATTTTATTTCTAATTGTCGTTTTTGTTTCTTAAAAACGTTGTTGTATGTGCTAGTAGAGCACAAAATGAGTAATACATGTGCTTTGACCATACGAAGATTATTGATATTATCAAGGTAAATGTTGTTCTTTGTAGTTGCGTGGACGTACACTATTTTCTGCAATTTGCTAGCTGTATTTTTTTAGTCTTTCTTGATTCTCTGGCCCCACGAAACTAATAAAATATGTCTGCTCTTTTTTGCAAGTCAAAAGCGGGGAGATAATACAGTGCGCCTTATAATTATACAGACACTTGATTTTTTTGAATAAAATGGCCAAAAATTAGGTTAGAAAACTTTCGTTGCATTCAAACGATGCGCAAAACAGAGCTTTATCAGCACCCAAAATGTGAGCTGATGGATCGC
>JAADXH010000317.1:0-26615 GCA_023337595.1 Globisporangium camurandrum
AAAATGGATGTGTGCACAGTGTTGATAACTGAATGCGCATGAAAATCCACCCACATATCCAGTTTGAAGCTGCTTCTGTGTCCTCCACGTTAAGTTTCTCGTGGTGTCCTCATAGCAATGTCCCCCTCTTAAAACTGATATGCAGCTTTTTCTCAAAACGTTTTGTGTTGCTCAACAAACGGAAAGCACTGTCAGGATGCGTCTTTTAATTGGCTCATTCTAGCCAATTTTCAGTCTCAAAAGGCGAATATTGGTTTAAAAATCACAAAAAAGTGGGTGTCCCTATAGCATTGGCCAGCACTGTATGTTACATACTGTATAAACGCAAATATAAAGCCAAATTTGCAGGCTTAGCTTGATATTTGTATCAACCTGCAAGAAAATCTCAAAACTGTCGCAACAACACGCTCACTACCTACAAACCTCCTGTATCTCCTGCACACTCTTGCCCAAAAGTGCAGTCGTTTGCTCACACATCGTCCTCATCTTCGTCCTTATCGTCTTCTTCAGCAACAGCAGTGCGTACTTCCGTACCAGTGCGCGGTGCGAGGCCACCACTGATGTTCATGTAATGCTTGCGCTTCGATGAAAACACTCGGCGGTACAACACGGCGAGCGTCACGAGGATCACAAAGCCGCCAGTGGCGATGACGAGCAACCCAACCGACTGCAGCGACGACGACGACGGCTGTGGTGCGGTCGCGACGATCTTTTCGTTCGCAGACAGCGCTGCGCTCTTCACGGTTGCAGCAGCAGGCGATTGCGCCGACGTTGCAGCTGGCGCTGTGGTCGTCGTTGCGACTGGCGACAATGTCGCACTACTGTCGATCGCGTCGTCGTTCACAGCGTCGTCCACCTCGTCACTGTCGCTATCGCGATTCTCTTCATCGTCATCGCCAGTGTTTGCATTCGTGTCCACAACGACAGGCGCGCCACTCGTTTCAGGCTCCGTGACAACGACGTCCTCAATCTCGTCGTCGTCGCCCCACGACGACTTGGCGACGCCAGCAGCAACTGCAGCAGCGAGCTTCGGTGACGGTGTGAGCTTCGAGTGCGTCGATGCGTTCGAGGACGCAGTCGAAGCTGCAGGTGCTATCACAGGGCTCGTTGGTGCAGCAGCATCGACGACTGTGATTGCGATCGTCTATTCCAACACGTAACGACACGTTACGACCCATATCAACACACGCATACAGCCAGCAGTAAACGACAGACAACGTACTGGCGAATGCCAATCGAGCGACGCGACGACGCGATGGCCGTTCCACTCGGCACTCCACGACGGATTCGTCCGCGCGTTCACGACGTGCGACTGCGGCGGCGTACGTGGTGACGGCGCGTCGTCCCCCTCGCCTTGCGTCGCCCAGTCCTGGTCAACAGTCGCAACTGCGCGCGCATACAGCTGCGTCGTGTTGAACGCTGCAACGTTGAGGCATGCAACAAACAGCGACGTCCCGAGCGTATCGGCGTTTTCAGTCGCTTCTGCAGTTGCGCCAAACGCCAGTGCCCGTCTGTGGGTACACAAACAAATAGAGCCAGTGCGTGTTAGCGGAAGCGTTCTATGCCATAGTGTCACTCTTAGGCGTCAGGACGTACCGCGTCGTGCCAGACTGGACAGTCGACGTGTGGACAATGTCTATACATCACATATAAGCCATAGCAACACGCCATTGTGAGGACTTGCCTAGCACACAAACAGAGCCAGTGCAGTAGCGTCCGTACGTACATTTCGGGTCAAAGTCAGCGCTCGTTGACAGCTCCACAAGCGTCTTGTCAACAGTGAATGCGCCAAGCACTTCCCACGCAAGCTGGAGCTTCGTGGTTCCATCTGTTGCATTCGATTGCCGCGTCACAGTGCACGCCGTTGAGCTGCACGCAGCAACGCTGGCACTCGCAGCGGCAAAGCCTCCGCAGCCCATCTCGGTCAACTCGTCGGCGTTCGCAACGTACAAACGAGCTGGTCGGAACGCTTCGTGCGCTGTCGTCTGTCCAATTGGCGCTGCTGGCGCGGACGCGTCGACCCATCGAACGTACGGTTGGACCATTTCGATCATCATGAGCGCCAAGCGAACGTTCTGCGTCACGTGACCGGCTTTGAAGCCTTCGCCAAGCACGACAAAGTCGAGTTCGGTCGTATAAATGTCCTCAAACGCACCGAGCGTTGCTTCGCGTGGTTCTTTGTTGATCGACGTCTCGATCAGCATGTTGAACGCGCGGTGCGTGACGTTGTTGTACTCGGTCTTTGCGCGTGCGTAGCCACCAAACGTCGTCGGCTCGCACGGCGTGAACGGTTTATCGCCGCCTGCTGCTGCCGCAAACGCATTCTCCCACGACGCTGCGTAGCCCCAGTCCTCCATGCCGCCCGAGACGCCGTACACGACATCGTTCATTGTCCCCGTGGGATACAACGTCCCGTCGGCAAACGCACCAGCGTACTGCGCCAAGACGTTTGCTAATTGGAATTGCGCCAAGTGGTCCGGTGACTTCTCACTCCGCTGGCTGTTGTGGCGCAAATAGTGATCCGGTGACCCCCATTCGTACGACACGGCGCGCATGCCGCCGTGGAACGTAATCGCGAGCTGGAAGAGATGATCGCGCCACAGTTCGTTCACGACGCGCGACGTCATTGTGACCATACAGTCCGATGGCTTGCGCATGTAGTTGTAGTCACGATTTGGGTCGATCCCGAGCTCTTCACGCGTGTCGTGTGCGTAGCCGTATGCATTTGTCATCGGCGTGAGCCAGATGCTGCGCGTGTTCACGAGTTCATGCAGCCAGCGCCGTGTTGCGGCAGTGCGGACGTCGCCGTTCACGTCGCCAGCAGCGTACGCAGTTGCGTACTTGGCCATGAGCGTGATGAGCTCAACAGTCGTGATCGGACCGACGCGTTCGTTGCCATGTAGTGCGCCACTGATGAAGACCTCGGGGCGAGTCGCGTCCGGGAGCGTCGAGTGGTTTGTCAAGTGCACGACAAAGTGCTTGCACGGCTCACCGTGTGCGCCACACACTAGCTCTTTCGGGTACGGCAAGTGGTACATCTCTTGTGCGACCGAGAGACGCACGACTTCGGGGTACTCCTCGGCGAGTGCTTGCAAGTACGCGGCCATCTCGTCGTACGATCGGTACTTGAACGGCGTGTGTGCAGCAGCATCGCTCGTTGATGTCGCAAGTGCTGGCGCTGGTTGATGCAGCAGCAGCACGACAGCGAGCGCGACGCAAAGCAGCGTCTGGACAAGTGTCGTCGACATTGCTGCTTTGCTTGTGCGAGGAAGCGCAGCGAGGAACGCACGCACGAATATGTGGTAAAAGAGGAAGCGCGCACTTTATCGTCTTCGCGAATCAACTTGGTTGACGAAAAATGTCGAATGCATGTCGACGCCAAACTATAGTTGTAGTGTTATTATATAATATACTGTTGTTTTCTATTTTTGCATGTGTGATTGAACATGCGCAGAATTGAGCCAAGTGTGACAAAACACGCTCACGACAAACAGCAAGAGAAGCATTGTGCAACCACACTATCCACTTGCGCACGACCACATCGAGCTGCAATGACGGACGAACTCCTTGATCGCTTCGCGGCGCAACTACAACTCGGCGACGTCGTACGTTTCCGCCGCGGCGAGCTCTCGCACTTGGCGCTGTACGTCGGCCACGGCAAAGTGATCCACCTATGGTCGCCAACCGACCGTAACTTTAGTGTGCGCATCGACACGCTGCGGCGCGTGCACCTCGCACAGCCATCGAGTGGCGGCGCGGCGCACTACCATGAGTACGCAGTGCAGCCAGCGTTGCCGCAGTGCATCTCACACACGCTCGACGTGCGGATGCGCGCGGATCACCAGCTCAGTCCGTTCAGCGGCACTGAGATCGTCGAACGCGCTCGGCAGCGGCTCGGTGAGACCGAGTACGACGTGCTGTACCACAACTGCGAGCACTTTGTGACGTGGGCTCGCTACGGCTTTGGCGCGTCACCACAGGTCACGTCGCACTCGAACCAAGTACTCGCTGGGGCACTGCTCGGTGCAGTCGTCGGTGGCATCGCGGGCTTTCTCGCCGGCGGGCTCTTCTCGCTCCTGCTCAAAGGCGACGCACTCTCGACGTCCGCATCGATCGGCAGTTCTGCTGGCGCAGCATCGGGCCGCCGGATGGAGCTGGACGCTTCGTCTAGCGATGAGGACAATAGCGACATCGACGATATTGACGACACTGAGGAGACGCGTCGTGCAAACGAACGTGCGCAGCTGTGGGTGACGCTGGACGCTCCGCGGTCGAGCGATGCGGCGCAGAGCGACGAGCTGCGTGCGCTCGATGCGTGGGCTGATGCACAACAGCAGCAGCGCACAGCAGCAGCAACACCTGCACGTCCGTACTCGACTGCGCGCCATCGAGCGCTCGCGACGCGCCTTGCAGAGGACGATCTGCTGTGCGGGTACGTTTTGTATCACTGCGTGTCTGCGTGCGTCGAGAGCAGCAGCAACAACTAACAAATGCATCCTCTGCGCTATGCGACTGTGTGTAATTGACAATAGGATCTGCTTCAGTGACCTCGTGCGCGTGCGCGCAGTGGCGTTTGCGTGCGACCACTTTACGTGCAGCCGCTGTTTGGACGCGTTGCGCATAAACGCCGATGGCAACAAGTGCTGTCCATACTGCCGCGTCGCAGTCTGCGACGTCGATGAGATCCACGCAACGACGAAAGCGCGTGCGCAGGCCGCGATACAGCAACAACAGCAGCAGTTGGCGACTGAGGCATCGACGTGAAGTGGATCGTTCGTGTTGTTTGTGGTTGTGATAGGTCGCAATTAGGAAGGAGACGGACTGGAGACTGGGGGCGACTAGTTTATCAATGTATTTGTATGGAAGTGGACATTTTGCCGTCGTTGGGAGATTGCAATTCTACTTTTTTGCAACTGCGATGCTCGTGTTGTGAACCGAGAGCATCGGCTCGTGGAGATGTAGACTACTGGTCGTTGGCAAGTTGTACCGGAGCAAGTCGCTCCAACCGGTGCGCGCGGCTGCGTACGAGTAGCCATATGCAAAGTACGACGCAATCGCTGCAGCGACCCACGCGACGCTGAGCTGCAAAGCCAAGTGGTTGATCTGCGCAATCATGTACCAGTTCGCAAGCATGCAGACTGCTGGGATGTATGGCACGAGCGGCGCGGCAAAGTACGCAGGGTCGTTTAGCGACTGCGGGCACTTGAGTGCAAGCAAAAGCGTCAGTGCAGCCGACGCAACGACAAACACAATCGCAAGCACGAGACACGCTTGCGAGTCTTGGTTCACGTAGCCCTCTTGGTAGAAGAACGCCGCACAACCTGTCGTGACAAACAGTGCGCCGATGCCACGGGGTGCAAGGCGCGGCGACGCGTCTTTCATGCGGACCATCAAGATTGCAATGTTTGCGATGCAGAACGACATCATGACCCCAAATGTGACAATGTCCCACAGCGTGATGAACGGCACGACGAACGCGACGACCGTGAAGAACAGTCCCGTAATGAGCGTGTTGTAGAACAGCGTCCCGGACGCATTGACTTTCGTAAAGATCGCGGGCATGAGACCGTCGCATGCGAGTGCGTAGTTCAATCGCGGCTGTGCGAGGAACCCAATGAGCGCCACGACCGGCATCGTACAGGTCTCACCAGCACGGACGATCACGCCGGCCCACTTCCATCCGTGGCCTTCAAAGCCCGCGGGGAAGCTCGATGCCTCGACGTACGGGACCATCCCGGAGAGCACGAGTGAGCAGAGCGTACTGAGCACCGTCGTGCCGATCACGACGCTCATGACTGCGATCGGCATGACTTTCTTCGGGTTCTTCGTCTCGCCCGCGAGGCAGCAGACTTCGTCAAACCCGACGTAGCCAAAGAACGCTTGCGACGCACCAGTGATCGCGCCCTGGACGCCGAACTTCGTCGAGCCATTGTCGGCCTCGGCTTTCTCCGGGATGAACGGTGACAGGTTGTCCACGTCCATGGCCGCAAACCCCACGACGATAATGAACACGACGACGACGACTTTGATCATCGTCACGGTGTTCACGAATGCTTTGCCAAAACGCACGCCGAGGAGCAGCACGACCATGCTCATGAACTGGACGAACGCGCCGAGGATGTTGGCGTACTTGAGGTTGAGCCAGTGAAAGTCCTTCTCCGGGTAGTCGAGGATCAACCACTCTTCGACTTTGTCGCCCCAGCTCCGTGCAACGCCGGCGCCAGACACGGCGTACTCGAGCGTCAGCAGCCACGCGGCGATGACAGCAGGCAGCTCACCGATTGTGTGGTATGCGTACGCGTACGTGCTACCGGACGACGGGATGCGCGTCGTGAGCTCCATGTACGCGAGCGCATTGAAGCAGCAGACGACGCCACCGATGAGCCAGCTGAGCACTGCGGCTGGACCGGCCGTAGATGAGATGATCGAACCAGCAGTGGAGAAGATGCCACTGCCGATCGTGCCGCCGATGCCAATGCAGATGAGGTCAAAGAGCGTGAGCGTCCGTGGGATGTCCTCTACGTTCTCTTCTGCCTCGATCACGCGCATGGGCTTAGTGCGCCACATAGTCGCAAAGAACGACGACTTGACTTCCATTGTTTGCTCTTGTTGCTGTCGTAGCCGCCGGATCCGGACGGACAAGCGTGTCGTTGACCTAGTAATCGTCCGAGGCGTGCTGGTGCGTCGAGGACGGAGGAATTGCAAGTGAGCAAGGACATAGCTTGCGCATACCGGCTGCCTGGACACTGTGGAGCTATCCGCTGCGTTCACTCAGCACCGCTGCACCTTGCAACAAACTGAAGCAAGGATATGGTTGGCAAGACAGTTTCGTTGTCCCGTGCTTGAACATGTCACCTCACGATCAGCAAGGACAAGCGTGACATGGCAAGAGCGTCTGCGCGACCACACGAGAGGTTGACTGCGAGGATCGAAGAGAGACAGAGCCAAACACAGACTTGGAGGTCATCTATCACAAACATATCCACCTGCCGACGTCAAACTTGTGTGGCAGCAACTTGCGAGCTAACCTCGAGTTTATGATAGGCTGTGTTCGGAGGCGAGTTCTTGTGAAGCATTCGTCGGTGCTGTGCACCTGGTCGTTATCACGCAGATGTACGTTCATACGCTTGTCGTCACGCTATCACAATGCGATACAAAACGTAAGTACAATCTCGCAAGCGCCAGCCATGCCATGTGGCGAGAACCAAACAATTGGTCCATCAGGCACACCAACAAAGCAAGCAAAATAGAGCAAATCGCACTCGTTTGTCTCCAATCTTGCAAATTCATTCGAGACCTTGGTGACCCAACAAGTTGTGATCGAGAGAGCTGATCGAAAGATCAAGCGATCGATCTGGCTCTGAAACACACTTGCAAATGTCAGTCGTGACACGAGCGACCTCGCTGCTCTGAGTGCGCGCACTGCATGACACGACAGCGCTCGAGCCTCTCGTAGGCTCGAGCGAGTTCAAATCCTACAAGAGTGCAGTGTTGAACACGCAAAAACGAGTGGAGCTACATCAACTCGCTGGTTCTCCAGGTGAAGCATCTGCACGACTGTACTAAACATGGCAATTTTGTTCTTGATCGGCGACATAGGCTGTTTGACTTTCAAGTTCGAGTATTTCTCTCTCTCTCTCTCTCTCTTTCTCTCTTTCTCTCTTTCTCTCTCACACACTTTCACTATCTAACAATATTTTTGGTACATAAACATTATATATATATAGTTATTAATACACTGACGCGTTTAGCAGCAAAGTCGAATCAACGGTACTTTACATCAAGTTCCGCAACAATTCTTTGCTACAGCGCGACCGAGTCGCCGTTTAAATACGAGCCGAGGCGCGAGAGCTCGTCGCCGCTCTGGGGCATAAGCTCCATGTCGAGGTGGTCGTCGCACATGCCACCGCCAACGACCCAGCGCTTGCAGTAGTGCACGCTGCACTGCTTCCCACCGCCGTGCGCTTTACACAACCCACCGCCGCGATCGACGGCCGTGCATCCGTCGAATTTGCACTTTGGGCCACCGCCATGGCGAATGCAGTGGCCGCCGCCTTTCGACATGTTGACACAGCCGTCGAATTGGCATCGCTTCCCGCCGCCGTGGGCTTTGCACAGCTTGAAATTCTGCGCCGCGCGCTCGCAGCCGTCGACGCTACATAGCACCTTGCCGCCGTGGCCCCTGCAGCGCTTGTTCACTTGTCGGATCTTGTCGCAGCCGTCGACAATGCACTTGCGGCCGCCGCCATGTGCAATGCAGTGGCCACCGCCGAGGTCGTACTTCGTGCAGTCGCTCGTCGTGCAGCGCTTCCCGGGACCTCTGTGCTCGTTGCAGATCCCGCCGCCTTTTGCCCACTGCCGACACGACTCGACTTCGCACTTCTTGCCACCGCCGTGGCGCTTGCAGAACCCACCGCCGCGATCGACTTTGTCGCACTCCGATTCGCGGCACTTCTTCCCACCGCCGTGTGCAATGCAGCGACCGCCGCCAATGTCGCGCTTCTTGCAGCCACTCGCGTGCTGACAGAACCGACCGCCGCCGTGCGCTTTGCAAAACCCGCCTTCCATGCGCTTGTTGTCGCAATGGTCGACTGGACAGAGCGGTTTGCCGCCATGGCCCGAGCAGTAGCCATACCCCTGGACTTGTTTCGTACACCCGTCTTGTTTGCAGCGCTTCCCACCGCCGTGTTTGATGCAGTAGCCGTTGCCCTGGTTGAACTTCGAGCAGTGCTCATGGCGACAAAACTGACTGTGTTTGTGGATCGCACACCGCGAGTCTGCGCCAGTTGCTGCGCGTGGGCATTGCTCCCGCGTATTGGCTTTGTATTGACACTGCTGCGCACTGCTGCCGGTCCAGACGCTCGACGACGCCATGCCGGTCGGTGCTGCGTGGTCGATCGGACCAGCATCACTCCCGCCAGCGTCGACGTCGATCGCACTGTGCTCGCTGACTGCGTCGAGCGCAGCGTCCATCGTCAACGCGGCGTCAATGTGGCTGCGAAGCAGACGTGGCGGTGCGGCTGCAATGCGGACTTTGCGCTTTACCGGCGCAATCGATGCAGCAGCCGCAGCCGCAGTCACCGTTGACAGGTCGAGTACATTGACTGGACCGGCATAATGGCTGCTCGCGTCGTGGGTCAGATGGCGGTGGAGCGACGCCAATTCGTGGTGCGACGACGGCGGCTGTTCCATGTCGTGTGGGAGCAAGATGTTGGCAAATTCGACACCGACGTGGCTCGGATCGTGGTGTGCGAGGTCCGAGTCGAGGTCCGTGAGGGTATCGGGCCCACCAAACGACGTGCGAAAGTCCAGATCCGCTGCCTGTGCGGCCGAGAGATCGTCTGAATGTGCAAGCGAGTCATAGCGAAGCATACAGTGTGAATGACAGGTTGCGTATGTTGCAGCAGGCGCACGTACGATAGAATCGATACTATAGATGGGTCCTGGGATCGACAACGACGTACGGATCGAGTTGCTGTGGGCGCTGCTGTCGTAGGCTGGCCGAAGGCCGCGCAAAAAGCGCAGGTACTCGGGTTCCGTGTCCATTGCTGTGTGTTGTTGTAGGAAAAGGCTGAAGCACGCGTAAGCAGCGCAACGTAGTCACGCGCAGTTGCTGAAGTGCGCAACTTGCTATTGCAAGTTACAAGACTCTTTGTGGAAGAGATACAGAGAGCGCGGTTGTGCACGCGAGGTTGTAGAGAAGCACTGCCTCGTAGTGAAGTGATCGAATTGTGGCTGCTGTGTTGCCGTCGCCACTGGCGTCAAGTTCGTCGTCGTGAAGAGGGAATCGGACGTCGAGTTGCTTTTTGTCGCTTGTTGTCGCTTTTTGTCTGCGGTTTGCTTCACTTGCGTTATGTCCAGCCTATTCGGCCGAGTTCGAATCTTGCATACAAATATCAGCATCAGACAAACCGTAAATATCGCTTGACTTGATGCTGTCAGCGACTACTCCATTTGACCTGCCACTTGTATTCAGCCGAATATATCAGTGCAAGCAAAATCGACACATACAAAATCAGCATTTATTTAACAACTATTGCTATAATAATATTCTGAACGATTCGCATCGCCAGTCAATTTCGAGCTGTTGACGCCAAAAGCCGTCACGAGTGACAAGTCTAGCAACATACGCGCCGTCACGACACACGCACACGGCTGCAACTCGTCCATACGCATCGCGTCACACACACACATACAAGAACTCCAGCACCAGCCATGTCGAGTGCTGCAGAAATCAAGCAACTTGAAGCCAAGATCAAGGAGGATGTCAAGCAGATCAACGGTGCGTACTGCGGCTCGATTTGCTTTGTTCAAAGACCACTCGCCTTGTTTGCTTCTGCATCGTTCTCACAGTGCCTGCATTTACAACCACATGCAATCCTTTCTTCACTTTTTGTGCACATGCCCGCACCTACAGAGCTCCCAAAGATTGTGAAAGCGCTCAAGCACGATGACAAGACCGTGAGCCAAGCAGCAATGCTGTCGATGCGTCGCTTGCTGCTGTTCTTCCTCGAGCGTGGTGACCTCAAAGCAATCGCGAAAGACAGTAGCGCTACGACAACGAGCAGCAGCGACAGCACGGACGCAGTCACGACGTTCCGCAAGTGGCTCTGGAGCGTCTACGTCGCGTTCATCAACGAGATGCTCGCATGGCTGCGCGTCCGCGACAGCAACGTCCAAGTCGCTGCGCTCCGGACGCTCATGGCGTTCGTCGCACGCGAAGGCGAGATGCGCGTCGGTGCTTCCGCCACTTCCCCAGGCTTTGGCAACGAGACGTTCATGCGCGTCGTGCAGACGTTGCTGGCACTGCCGAAGCTCAAAGGCGAACTCGCGAGTGTCTTCAAAGGCGAGTTTGTCGGCGCCTACATGGACGTCCAGTACTACATGGTACGTCTGTCGCCTGTCGTTGTAGTAGCTGTGCGCGCATGTCAGCAGCGACTCATGCATTTCCGTTGGTTTTGTCACTATCGTATGCTGCAAACAGCTCAAGAACATGACGCAAGTGCTCGAGAGCGACGCTGTTCGTGACGATTCGACAGACGACGACGCAGTTTTGGTTGCGAATGCGCTTCGGCTCCTTGCGTCTGTCAAGATGCCCGAGCGCACGAGCGACATTGCGTCGCTCCTCGTCGACGTTGGGAGCGACAACGCCACAGCAAACGGCGACGACGACGACGTTGTCGACAGCGACAGCGACGCGGATTCGGATTCGGATGCCGAGCCACTTGCTGTGGGCCACAAGCGCAAAGCGATCGACGCTGCGAACGCCAAGAAATCGCATGTCGCTTCAAAAAAGAAGCTCCGGGGCGTCCAGAGCGTCAAGCAGCATCAGCATGCGTTCAGCCAAGCGTGGGTCGCAGTCTTGCGCCATAAATTGCCACACGATGCGTACAAGAAGATCCTCGTGACGTTGCCGGACGACATCATGCCGCACTTGACGAACCCGCTGTTGCTGGCCGACTTTCTGACCGACTCGTACAGCGTCGGCGGTGTCACGAGCCTCTTGGCGCTCAACAGTCTGTTCATTCTGATCCAGGACTACAACTTTGACTACCCGGACTTTTACAACAAGCTCTACCGACTGCTCGACGACCCGAACTTGTTGAGTGCGAAACAACGGTGCGTTATTGTGTTCTGTCCTCTTTTAGGACGTGGTGCTGTCCTACAGTAGGACATGGCGCGTCCTGTATGCAGTTGTTCCGAAACTATGTCTATTTTTGTATGGTCGTGCGTCTCATAATATTGATGTTCTTCTGTCTCGCATCAATAGTAACCGATTCTTTGGGCTCGTCGAGCTCTTTCTGTCGTCGACACACTTGCCTGCGTACATGGTCGCAGCATTTGCGAAGCGATTTGCGCGCTTGGCGCTCGTGGCAGAGCCTGGTGCAATCCTCTTCATCATCCCGATGGTCTACAACTTGATCTTGCGCCACAAAGAGTGCCTCCAGCTCATCCATCGCACGGGGACGTCGACTGCGGCCGAACAAGCTGCGACGCGCCGCCAAGCGCTTGCTACTGCGAACGCAGTCGACGCAGCAGCGACGAAACTCGCCGGCGATGCGACCGCGATTGTGCTGACAGACGGCCATGATCCGTTCGTGAGTGACGAACAGGATCCATTGGCGTGCCACGCGCTCCAGAGTTCGTTGTGGGAACTGTATACAATGAAGCACCACTACAACGCAGAGGTTGCGCTGAAAGCAACGCTGTTTGAACAGAAGCTCCGGCATGCGTTCTTGGACTTGGACGATGTCATGGACGTGACGTACAAGAGCATCTTTAACGCCCAGCTCAAGCGGAAAGAGAAAGCAAAGGTCCCATTAGCATTTGCGCCCGTCACGTCGTTGTTTACCGACGACGATGGGTTTGCGAGCGTGTTTGCACTGTAGGAGAGGTTGTTTTTTGGGTGGAGAGAAAGAGAGAAAACAACCCGATAGAAAATGATGGACAGTTGTATGCGACTTTCTATGTGTCATTGAGGGGTTGGGTTGGGTTGTTACTCCTATATTTGAGAGTGGGGTTAATTGTCGTGTAGGGTTCAATATTGTATATCGAGGTGATTGACGTGATCAAGTGGCCACCTACTGACGTCTCACTCCAGCGTACGTACTACAGTATCAGCTATGCTGGAGTCTACCCGCGTGAGTCCGACACAATGGCTCTAGCCCTTTCTCGAGCGTAGCCATGAACGGCTACAAAACGAGACGAAAGACGAAAGGGCGAGAGACGAGACAAACACGCGCGCTACCTGTTATGACTCGTGTACCACTAGGATGAATCTGTTTATCCACAGCCCATCCGTTCGTATTTAGGGGTTCTTTCTACGCTATCCATAGCGTACAGTGGCGCCATGTGCATTCTTCAGTGGATGCACGTGTGTACAAGTAGATCAAAGGGCTCTCTCGCTCTGTCTTTTCACTCCTCTGCTTTCGATCAACGATCGGATGATCACCAAAGACGACGCGAATATGGAAATGCAGCAGCAATCAAGACAGTACGACCATAGTCTCTCCTACTCCAGCACACGCTGCGCTTCACTTAGCCCACGCGCAATATGACGTGGATGCCACTGTCGCTCTCGACGAGCTCACTGAGTTCGTTCACACGGAGCGCAAAGCTCGCGGCTTCGAACGACGGCGTCATCTTTCCACGCGTGAACGACCCCAGGTCGCCGCCACGCTTTGCGCTGTGTACGGGCGTTGTCAGGCAATAGACAGCAGTTCCACAGAGAGTAGCACGGTGCATCGACACACACACACAACACGTCAGCGATCGCATCCAAGTGAATAGCGCTGTACGGACAGCCAGTGAGCCAGAGAGCAATTCGCCAGCAACGACGACGACGACGCACCTGCTACAATCGCTCTCTTCCTTTGCAATCTCTTCAAACAGTTTGCGCACGACGTCTTTTCGCTGCAATAAACAAGCCCGTCGACACATTCGATCCACCATACATCGACCGTCAGTTCATGCATATGCTTTGTCTTTTCGTCGCACTGCGACGCATGCAACAGCACGCACGTCAGGGTTTGCTTTGACACACGCAACGAGCTTCTCGCGGATGCCCTCGACCTTAGCGACAGCAACTGCTTTCTTGCGCGTGATCGCCTCCTGGCGCCACGACGACGGGCGGCGCGAGTCAGCGTGCTTGACGAGGATGTGCAGCGCATGGACGCTCTCGCTGCTCGTGGGCTTCTTGCTGGTACGACTGCTACTGTCCCCAGCAGCGCCAGCATTCGCAGCAGCGACTTTTGCTTTCGCGCGGTGCCGCAGTTCGCGCTCCTTGGCGTGCACGTGCGACAGCTTCCACGTCTTCTCGCCTGTCTTGAGGTGCAAGTAGTACGACTTGCCAGGTCGACTCTTGCTCTCGACAAGTTTCCAGCCGGGCGGGAGTTCCTTGGACGACACCTGCTGTTCGTTGCTCATAGCTGCAGGCGTGTCGAGTTTAACGGGTACCGTAGGTTGTGAGGCGCGCACGTAACGAGTGAACCGAGCTTGATAAGCTACGTCGTCGTCGATCAAACTCGTGATCGATAAAATCGCACAATCAGTAGTATTGAGTACCCTAAATATTTTTATTAAGAATACATGAAGAGGATATTTTTCGACCATATAACTGTGCAATCAAATAATGTGGCACAACCAATCACCCTAAATCACCCTATTTGGCTTCCTTTGTCTCGAGAATACTGTTCACCACACAGAACTTGATATACACCACACCATATAGTCGAATCGGGAGCTGCAAGGCAAACTCGAGTTAATTGAATCGCTGAATCATTTTGAGCTGGATGTCTGCCGTACCGTACTATCAAAACTATCATTATGAGATACTTTATTCGACAATTAATATTGGTTGTACTCAATTGTTTTTGGGATGATACATTGTCGAAAACTCATTTTTGTTAGCGTATGATGTATTATAATAATAGCAGCATTATATTTTTCTCGTTTTGTTTACAAACTCTCCATAGTAAAAACAAACAAAAACATCAAATGTTGCAATATAGCTGTTCCATCAGTTCCTTTTCGATTTCGCTGCAACGAGCAATGGCAGCTGACTTGGACGACGACGTCGACCTGCGTCGCGCAATTCTCTACGCAGTCGGCTCGATATGCGACGACGAAGGTGCGCGCTCGCTACAGTGCAATGCACCTTGCAGTCAATATGCTCGTAGCGTCGATTGACCTGCTCACTGCCACTGTTATCACGCTGCAGTGCAAAAGCAGCAGAGCGAGCGTCACACTCGAGCGCGACCCGTGCCGTCGAAAGAGACGCTCGCACTACTCGGCGATCTCATGCATAAGCAAGCTGAAGTGATGGCCACGGAGCTGCAGCACTTTGCCCACCACGCGAATCGCAAGGGCATTAAGTCCGAAGACGTGCTACTCTGTGCACGCAAACACCCAAGCTCGGTGCGTTTGTCGCGAGTGTGGTACAACAACATGGCACACGTTACGGTGTCTGTTTGCTTTTGCATTCATTATTGGCGAGGCACTCACTATGTATGCACCTACTATTCGCACCTACTATTCGCACATTGTACATGCTGCGCAGTCGCGCCTGCTGCAAAAGTACCAGCGCGACCACCTCGGTGTCGCGAGTCTATCGGCTGCAGGCGCAGCGTCTGCGCCACCGCCACGCCGTCGGATCCGACGCACGCGCATCGACTCGGATGAAATGTAGTCAGTTTGTCTCTCTCTATCTATTCAAAACACACACACACACAACGACTCGTATATCTTCTATTTATTGTTTTCTTGTATGTAACAACTTCAATTCTCGGTCAATACATTGCATGGTCACCAAAAAAGACCGACGACGACGCTTGTTGCTGCTGCTGCAAATAATGCGGCGACACGCGTGCGTCGCGCTCGAGCTGTCGGTACTCGTGCAAGAGCCGCAGCGACGCAGTCTTGCGTCGAACTGCCGCAGGGCTGTGCACAGTGCGCCGCAGTGGATTGATGCTGCTCGTTGCTGCTTGCTGGAAGACGTGCTGCAAACGATGCACTTGTGTGCTCTTGGCTTCGAGCTCATCGAGCAGCGACCCCAGGGCACTCGACAGCTGTGTACTACTGTCGCTACTGCCTCCTCGACTGTCTGCTTGCATGCGCGCAACCGTGTCCTTGTACCGAGCGTTGAGCGCTGCGAACTCGGTCTCCGCGACTTGGAGCGCCGCGGCGAGGTCCTCCATGATTTGCGTCTGTCAGGGTCGAAGCACGACGATCGCATCGTTAACGTGAAGCGAGTCCTATACACAGTGTACTATCGACACAAGCGTGTCGCTGGGCGTACCTGCATTGGGTTGATATGCGCTGATACAGGCGCTGGCGGCGCTGGCGGTGGTACGACAATGTCGCGCAGTCCAGTGCGTGGCTTGTCGGCTGCCATTGCGCTTTGCGTGCGGTCGCCCACGAGCGTAGATGGCTCATAAGTGACGGCAGCTGCAGCAGCATCGGACGATGGCGGTGGCAGTGGTGCAACGCCGAGCATCGAAGCGCTCACTCCTGCCGACGTGTTGTGCTTGGACGCTTTCGTGTGGCGTGTCTTGGGTGTGCGACGACCGCGCGTCGTTGTGGACGTGGCGGTTGGGATCCGAATCGGTGCCGGCGATAGTGTGTTGGGCGTCACGTACGTCGTGTCGCACTGTCGCAAAGCGTTCTGGACGCTCCCGATGAGCGAGAACGACTGATTCGGCGACGTCCCAAGCAGAAATGGGATGTCTCTAATGGATAGTAACAAGTAAACAAACAACGACAGCAGGTGCCACAGTATGTGAGCGTATGCTACTGTGTCAGCGCATACGCTAGTACGTACTTGCCGAGGTTTGCGTCGCGCAAGAGCTCCATGTTGTTCGCGCCGAGTGGCGCTGCATTGTCGCGCGCCTTGGACTTGCGCGTGGGCTTCTTGGAAAGACCTGCGCTCTCGCCTCCAGCTGCCGTTCCTCCTGTTCGCTTCTTCAGTCCTCGTGTTGTGCTAGTGGCAGCGGCACTGCCGGCAGCGCCTCGCAGTCGACCGTTTGATGGTCCTGTAGTAGCAGCAGACGACCCAGCTCTCCTGGCTGCGAGCGACGCCGATCGACTACTTGTCGCAGCTGCAGCAGACGCGCGACTTGCAGCAGTCGTCTTGGACGCCGTCGGCACGCGCTGCTGCGTCTGGAGCTTGCGGCTCTGCTTCGTCGCGTTGTTTGCGATCTCGGTCGCTTCCCGCGCGCGCGCGACGAGCTGCTCGTTGAGCTGTGACAGCGACGCGATCGTCTGCTCGGCGTCGTGCAGCCGCGTGCGCGACTCGGCGTGCGTGCTCGATTCGTGCGTCAACTGCGCGTCCAAGTGCTCGAGCTCCTTCTGGTTCGCTGCGCACTGTGTCTCGAGCGTCTCGACGCGCGCCGCGAGCTCCTGCGTCTCTTGTTTGCTTGTTGTTGTCACGTGCTCGAGGTCTACGTGATTACCCGAGGAAGCGTCGATCGCATGCAGCAGACAACACAGTGAGCGCGTCGCCGTGCGTCCAATGGATCCCGCTTGGCCCACACAGGACGTACCAGCTTGTAGTTGCGCGCGCTGCGCTTCGACAGTCTCGAGCTGTGCTTCGAGATCGTCCGACTTGGTCCCGTACGTCTGCACGAGTGCTTCAAAGTGCTCGACCTCGGACTCGGCCGACTTGCGGCGCTCGTCCGCGCGAACAAGCTCGATCTTGAGCTCCTCGCACTTGGCGCGCACAGCGTCGTACGCCGCGCGCGCCGACTCTTTCGACTGTCCGAGTTCGTACGCAAATTTCTTCTCGGACGACGTGAGCTCTGCTTCACGCTGCGCTTACGATAGAAGCAGCAGAAGCAGCGACGACTGATTAGTGATGAACATCGTCCACGCGAGCATGCGTCAAACGACACGAGAGAGAGAGAGAGAGAGAGAGAGAGAAAGAGAAACGCGACCACGCACCTTGCGCGCCTTCACGCGCTCGTCTGAGAGCTGCTGCGTAAGCGACTCGCGCTCTTCTTCGAGCCGCCGGATCTTGTCCTGCAGCGCTTTGAGCGCTGAGAGCACCGCGCGACTCCCTTGCGCACCACTACCGTCGCTTCCGCCAGCAGCAGCACCACCGTGCGCCATGCCCATTCTGCCAGCACCATTTGCTGCACTGCCATTGTAGGCGTTCGACAGGTATGCGCTTCCTTGTCCACTTCCTCCAGTCATCGCTGGGCCCTGTCCGTACATATTATGGTTCAGCAAACTGCTGCGTGGCGGCAACTCGCCGTGCAGAGCACTGCTGGTTGCGATCGAGAACGACTTGGGGCGACTGGCGTTGCCAGTGGGATTGATAGCTTCGCGCGCTTCACGCAGCTTGCTCTCGAGCGTCGTTGCATCGAATGACGTGTGGTGAGACGCGTTGCTGTCGCTCTGTTGCTTGGCAAAGCTGCTCTTGCGGTAAGGTGCTGCAGCGTCGACGCTGCCGTTCATGAATGGCTGCTGCTGCTGCTGTGCGACATACTCGCCAAAACGCAGCTGCTCAGCGGCCGACGACGGCGACGCGACAGCAGCTGTCGCGACACGCACGTGCTCAACCGGACGATGCGCTTTCGAAGCTGTCGACGTCGGGTCGTTGTCTACCATTCGATGCGACGATGGTACCAGTCGCGTGTTGTCGCTGCTCGATCGTTTCTGTGCAGCAGCGTCGTGCGTTGCGAGGTTCTGGAGCGTCTGTTTGAGCTGCTCGATCTCTTCTTTCGGGGATGGCAGCACAGCAGCAGCTGCGTCATCGAAGCTGTTGTCGCTCATGAACGACGCATACCGCTTGTCTGCTGCCGCGACTGTCGGTCGTGATGAATGTGGCAGCGACGACGATGAACCACTAGATGCGTTGGACGACGAGTTGGACGCTGCAGCTGTTCTACTGGAACATGTGCGGCGCTCATTCACAGTCGTCATCGTTGGCTTTGCTGTTGTCTTTGCATTTGCCTTTGCTCCTGGAGCACTTGCTACCGGCGTCTTGCTCTTGCTCGTGCTTGCGTTGGCCGCACTCTTTCTGCTGTTGCTGCGAGGGCTCCCGTGCGTTCGTGACGTTGACGTTCGTGTTGCACCGATCGCTTCCGCCGACCGTAGTGTGTGTTGGCGCTGCGTCTTTGCTGCGCCCGCGTTGGTGACACGTGCTACTTGCCTAGTGTATCGATCTGACGCACTGTCCTCGCTCGTGTCGCTCTTCTCTTCCGACTCGGACGATGCCAGTGAGTTTGGTCGCTCGAGGCGACGAATGTGCTCCGGTGCTGGAGGAAGAACGACAGCGAGTCGTTCGCTGCGTCTTGCGTGTGCTTCCAGCTCAATGTCGCTGCTACTACTGCTATTGCTGTTATCGCTGCTGTGACTGCTGTGCTGTTTGTCACGCACGCGATGCGAATCACTCCGACTCGTTGCAGGCTTGCGCGACGAGTGAGCGTTCGCGACTGGCGCTGGTCGAGTGCGTCCTATCGGCGCAGCACTCGCAAGTAGCGTCGGATCTAACGTCGGCGTGTGTCGTGTTGCTGCGTGTCGAGACACGTCGCTATTGCACTTGCTCTTCCTAGGCGATGCGTCTCGTCTCGCAGTGCTAACATTTTGACCTGCACCGACGTTGGAGCTGGTGGCCGTCGCAGCGTTCGAGGCAACTCGATCTCGACTGTCGGATCTTCGCTTGCCTGCTGCTGCTGCAGTTCGCCTTGGCGATCGACCGCCACCATTATCATCTGTTGCTCGCCTTGGCGATCGACCGCTGCCACTACGACCTGTCGTCCTCGACTGCGCTCTTTGCAGTGCGCCAACGCCACTCAGCAGCTGCTCAGCCGCGCCAGTGAGGCCATGCCTCGAGTCCAGCTGCCGCCCAAACGACTCCCACGTTGCAGCGCTGACGTGGCGCCGCGGCGAGATGACAATCCGGCTGCGCGCCGAGATGACGATTGCGTCACTGTCGCTGCTGCTACCGCTGCTCGAATCCTGTCCGCTGCTCGAGTAGCTGCTGTGGCTGTGCTCACTGCGGTCGTCGCTACCGCTGCGATCATCACCCTCGTCGCTCGATCGCATCGCAAAGCAATCGCACAGCCACGCATCTGTGGGAGGCTGAACCAACGCCGCCTCTGCTTACGAATGTGCCTCTTCGTGGATTTGCAGCCGAGTTTGGCAGTTGAACAGATACAGATAGCGTCAATCACGATTTGGGATTGTGTAGTCTTAAGACATTACTGAGTGAGCTGCTCTGGAAGACTACGGTTGCTAGTCCATGAACCCGATGGGGCGATCGATGTCACACCCACCACTCCTGTTCGTCCTACGTAAGAGGGTTCTGTACACGTCGATGCTCCTCCTCCTACGACAATCACTACGCGCGTCGCTTGTGTGGCTCCTCGCTCATTCACGACGACTGCGGTGGCGCTTGCGCTTGCGCTTGTGCTGCTTTGTTCGCTTTGTCGTTCACGCGGTTGATGATCCCAAGCAGAAACGCTTGGAGGTTCGGGATCAACGACAAATCGACGTTGCTAAAGTTCTCAACCGCCTTGAGCGCGACAGCCGCTGGGACTTGCAAGAGCCGCTGCACGACGCTGTCGTCCATGCGTTCAAGCAGCAGCTGCCCTTCTGCGACCATCGCATCGAGCACCGCGCGCACATCGGACGGCAGCTGCGCGTACAACGCGGTCGACGATGCTGACGCTGCTGTCGCTGAAGGCGTTGGCACGCGGCGACGCGGATCGATTGGCTGCGTCTGCGTCGGTGCTGCTGCTGGCGCTTGCGTTGTCGTCGCGTGCGTGTCGTTGTTCGTGCTGCTACCATTCGCTGCTGCTGTTGCTGACGTTGTTGGGCGTCGTGAATCCTGGACGCTATTGCTATTGTCTCCAGCAACCGCAGCAGCAGCAACAACTGGTTCGCTCATCGCGTCGTCGCATGCAGCACGACGACGCGGGTCGAGTGGCTTGCTCGCCATCGCAGCAACTGCTGCTGCGCTGTCGAGTTGACTCACAGAAGGCGCTGCTGCCGGCAATGTCCCTCCTGCTGCTACTGCAGGAGCTGGCTGGACGACGTTGCTGCTGCTGCTACTCCCGGCTGTCTTCTTTGCAATCGTTCGACCAAATTCATCGACGTCACTCGCTGCTGCTGCCGTCGTCGTCGGCTTCACTGCTGCTGTCTTTGCAGGCGCAGCAGCCACAGCGACAACGTCTTTCTGATACGGCACGGGCGCTAACGACATGCCAGTCGCTGGCAATGGCGGCGCATACCCAAACTCAAACAGCGTTGGGTCGTTTTGCGCATGTGCGCCAACGCGTTCGAACGCTGCGACGTGTGGATTCTCTTTCACGTACTCGCGATGCAACCGCATGAGCTGTCCGTTCTTGTCGCGGGTGTTTGCTAGAGGGACGCGCGCGAAGCGTGCGATGATCGCAACTTGGGCAAACTCCGGCAGCGCTCGCAGCGACGCAAACGCTGCGCGACTCACTTGATCGAGTGCAAACGAAGTAGCGCCGAGCGTCTCGAGGTCTTTCAAACGGTCGAACGCAGCAGGCGCCAAGCCTTTCGTATCGTCTGCGTCGTCGTCGTCGCCCCCAGTCACGCGCTGTCGCTTCGTAGGCGACAGTGGCAACTGCAGCGCGTCGCGCTTCAACGCACCAGTGGCTCCAGCAGTTGTCTCGTGCTGGTCGTACGCTGGGTGTTCCGGGTCGTAGACTGCGTGCGATAAATCGAACGACGGCGTTGCGGGGTCATACGCAAGCACCTCGGCATCATAACTCGGATGCGCGGGGTCGTACGCGTTGCTATAGTCGCCTGATGGGTTCGCAGGATCGTACTCGTCGCTATTGTGGCGCTCGTACGACAGCGATGGGTTTGATGGGTCGTACGCTTCGCGCTCGTTTGGAGCAGGAGCGTCGTCCATGTCGACGTCGTGCTCAGAAGAGACTTCACCGCTCTCGATGCTCGCAGCATCGGCGTCTGACGCGTCCGACTCGTTGCTCTTGTCGTCTACCTCAACGGCTCTTGTTGCTGTGGCTGCTACAACGTCCATCGACGCGTTGTTGGTCGTACCGGCAGGTACGTCAACGGAAGCGCTGATGTCGATTGCGTCCGCACTGCTCGTCGCTTCTTCGATCGCGTCAACGAGTGTCGTAATGTCGGCCGTGCTGCTCGTTGCCGACGCCGCGACGCTCTCACTCACGTCGTCGCTTCGCGGCGCCGTGTTGATCAGAACCGGGACGGCTTCTACTGCTGCAGTCTCTGCGACAAGCGACGGTGATGTGTCGAATGCACTGTCGTCGTGCTCGTCGCTGTCCGTGTCCGTGTCTGCAATGTCGTTGTCGAATGCGATGATGACTGCGCGGCCACCACGATCCGCTGCATCGTGGCTGTCGCTCTCGTGGTCGGTCTGCGCATCAGCCGGCAGTGCTGTATCTTGTGCAGGAGCGACATCGCTCGGCACTGGCGTGGGCTGCTGCTCCATGTCCACAGCGTTGCTCGTCGCGTCGCTCATCGTCACGTCCAGCGACGCACTCGCGTTGTTCGTGGCGCTTGCCATTTTTCATCCAGTTGGTATCTAACTATATATTTGCTAAATCATTAGCACTAAAATATATTTCGTACATTTTTCACACTTGCACTCAGCATCAACAACAGAGACGCGCACAACAAAAGCGACCAGCAAACCATCGCATTCGAGCCATCAGCAGCAAGATCATCATCGTGCGTGTGGTGTAAGTTGTGTGTGAGTGTGCAGACAAGACAGTAGCAAAGATGATGCTGCAGCGCGCAAATGGCAGCGCCCATGACAGCAACGCGCACGTCGTGCAACCGCACTCAACAGCAGCCACTGCAACGGAAAGCCCGGACGAGCACCAGCGATTTGTCGTGCCGGGGATCCAGAACCTTGGCAACACGTGCTTCTTCAATGCGATCCTCCAAGCCCTTGCGAGCGTCAGTAGCTTCCAGGAGTACCTCGATGAGATCGTCCGGCAATCGAAACTCAAGGGCCACACCCACCGCATTCCATTCGCAAGCGCACTGCGCGATTGCATTGAAGGTGCGCGTCTCCAAATGCTTGCGTAACGTCATGTGTCCACACTGCTTACTGACAGACTGACTATTAACGTAAAGAGCTCGCACCGACGCTCGAGCACGAGCCACGTGCTACTATCGTGCCACGGCGCTTGAACGCCGAGCTCGTGACAAAGCTCACTGCCTTTCGTGGCAACAAACAACAAGATTCGCAAGAACTCCTCCAGTTCCTCATGAACCTCGTCACGGACGAACAGAAACGCTGCGCTGTCCGTGACCATGGCCTCCAGGACCTCACATCGTCGTTAGAGTTTCTTACGACGTCGATCAGTGACTTGCGCCACGATGAACTCGTGCGGAATCGCAAGTGCTGGAACCCCATGCACGGCCTTCAAGTGAATTTATTGCAGTGTACGCGCTGTCGACGGTACCGGCCGATGCGGAACCACCGGTTTTTGGACGTCTCGCTGTCGCTCAGCGTCGATCCGCCGCTCCACGCGTCCTACCGATCGCCACAGACGCCACAGGCGCCAGCGTCGTCAGTGCCACTGACTGCGTGTCTCCGCAAATATACTGAACCAGAAGCGATCGACGGCGTCGAGTGCAGCTACTGCAGCGTGGAACAGGAGCTGCGGGTCACGAAGACCGAATTTGACGCCGTGAAGCGGCAGCTCGACCGTGAAAAAGCGCGTGCCGATGACGTTGCGTTGGAGATTGCGCAGCACGAACGCAGCGAGTGGATCCATACACTCGAACAAGCGCTGCGCAGCAGCAGCAGCGACAGTGCGCGTGACCGCGTCGTCCATCTCGAAGCGTGTGGACCCCATCGCGTCGTGCCGCGCGTGTTGCAACAGTGTCACAAACGCATGCAGTTCTCGCGCGCGCCGGACGTGTTTTGCTTCCACTTGACGCGGAAATTGTACCATGCAACGACGCACAGTGCGCGGAAAGTCGAGACGCACGTGTCGTTTCCGTTCGAGCTCGACATGAGCGCTTTCTGTGCGTACGAACAGGCCGCGAGTGACGACTCTGTGCTTGCACATGGCGGTTCGACACGCTCGACGAGCAGTCGGAGCCATTATGCGTCTAGCAATAGCAATGGAGCGACGCCAACGACAACGTCGACCGCGTTCATGTTTGCCGCGCCGCTCAAGACGACGCAGCTCCATTTGCTCTATACGCTCCAAGCTGTGATCTTGCACCATGGGAACGAACGCAGTGGCCACTTTACTGCCTTCCGACGCATTCCGAACGGTCAGTGGTTCTTTGTGTCAGATGAGAGCGTCCGCGCTGCGACGGAGACCGAAGTGCTTGCGAGCTGTGCGTACATGCTGTTCTACGAACGCAAACATCGCGTCGGCGGGCGGGACTTGAGTGGCACGACGTCGTTCAGTACCGACGACGACGATAGTTTACCCGACGTGTCGTTCGAGTGAATGAAAGAGAGAGAGAGAGAGAGAGAGAGCAGAATGAAGTTGTAGCTGTAGAGAAAAACACGGTCGTACACATTTAAACAATCGAATTGGACTGGCTCTCTGTGCTGCTTAGAGGCTACTAGAGTACGCTAATAGAGCCGAAGGAGGAGCGTCACGCGTGTTGTTGTTCCTGCTCTTTGCGCTGCTGCTGGTGACGCATTTGCACGGCCTGTTGCGCTGCGATGCGACCAAACACGACGCACTCAGCAAGTGAATTCCCCCCGAGGCGGTTGGCGCCATGGAGACCACCGGCGACTTCGCCCGCAGCAAACAGACCGTCGATTACCGAGTCATCGGCGCGTAGCACTTGCGCTCGTTCGTTCGTCTTGACGCCACCTGTTTGTCGTTATCAGTCGCAAGCGCATGCGTCGGTCAGGAGAGAGCGAGAGAGAGAGAGCCAGTTTACACATGCAAACGAATGTACCCATCGTATAGTGGACAGCCGGTGCGACTTCCATGACGTGGATCTCGACGGGCGCGTCGATCGTTTCAATCGATGCGAGGGGGAATGGAAACACGCTCTTCCCAAATCGATCGCGCTGCGTGCCAGCAGCCGCCGCTGCGTACGCATGGAGCTCCTGGAGCAGTGCGTTTGCGTCGCTCCAGCCACAGAACGCAGCGGCTTGTTGCACCGACGAAACGACGCTGACGACGCCGATCTTCTTGTAGAATCCAAGCGACGACGCCAATGGTGCGGCGCCGTCAAAGAGAAAGAGGTACGCCCGCTTGTCGGGCTGTGCGAGGATCGCGGCTGCGACGACGTCGCGCGTTGCGAGTTCATTCACAAACCGCTCGCCGTGGACGTTGAACAGCAACGCACCAGAGCCACGAATCGCTTCGGGCGCCAAGAACCGCTGCGGTGCGTCGCGCTCACGGGGGTTGATAAACGCTGTCGGGTGGAGCTGGACGTTCGCCATGTGACGCACGTCGGCACCGAGTGCTTGGGCCAGGACAAGTCCGTCGCCAGTTGCCCACGGTCCGTTCGTCGTTGGGAACGTTTCCATCCCTGGCGCCACTTGCGCAAGCAGCGCGCGGTTTGCAGAGAACCCGCCAGTTGCGAGGATCACGACCGGTGCGTCAATCGCTTCGTGTTCGATCGCAGCAGGAGCGCCTGAAGTCGTTGTTCGAGTGATCTCGACGCCACGGATCGAACCGTTTGGTGCGACACGAAGTGTACGGACGGACGCACCAGTGATCACGTCGATCGCTTTCGTGGTCGTCGCAGCGTCGCTCGCGTCGTTTTCGTGTTGTGCAATTGCTTTCTGAAGGGCACTCACGATGGCAAACCCGACGTTCGGACCATTGGCGTTCCGATGCGTGCGCTTCGCCGAGTGCCCGCCGAGTTGACAAAGGACCGAGAGGTCGACGCCGCGCTGTTCGAGGAACGCAATCGCGCTCCGACTGTGGTCGACAAAGACTGCGACCGTCGGTTTAATGGAGAGACCGCCACCGGACACGAGCGTGTCATTTTCGAAGACTGGGGCGTCGGTATCGTCGAGCGCCGCGTTGATCCCGGACGACGCTTTCGCTGAGTTCCCACCGATTTTCGGTTCTTTCTCGATCAGAACGATCGAGAGTGTCGGATCGAGTGCAAGTGCTTCGAGACTCGCAGTCAAACCAGCGAGGCCACCACCGATGATCGCAATGTCCGCGCGGCGGCACGTCTTTGTATTGGGTGTTTGCGCCATGGAGAGTGGCGTGTGGAGCGCTGCTGCTGCGGTTGTTGTTGTACTGGTGATGCTGGAGATGTTGGTGGTGGTGTCGTCAGTGGGTAGTTGCCAGATCGAAATGTAGATGTAGCACCCGACAGTGAGCAGCAAGAAGCAGAGTGAGAGAGCTGTGCGTGCGAGTGTCGTCATTGAGCCGCCACGCAATACGCATGCAGTAGTCTGTAGCAAAGAGAGAGAGAGCGAGAGAGAGAGAGAGCGCGTAGTGTAGAATGGGGGTCGAGCACACGCGTTCTGTACCTGCGGACTCGAGCGACCGATCTCGAAGCTGTGAATCGGAAAGTGAGATCGAGTGCGTTTTTTCGGCACGGCATGAGCTTCAAGGTGTCGTTGTCGTGACAGAAATACGCGCATTGTGCGTCCCCGTTCGTGAAAGTCGAAGGGACTTGTATCACATGCGCGTGCCGATTCACATGGCACACACATACGCATGCATGTACGCACCAAATCGGTGCACGTTGCCCGCGTGAAAGCGCAGCATCGAACTCGAGGCAAATCCGAACTGAGCAAAAAAAGCGTGATTAGCCTGAATGGCGAAGCGTGGCGACAAAGACACCGCGCACACGACAAGCAACACAGAGAGCAAATAAGGAAACGCAGTACGATTGTAATTGTATATTTCAACATGCATTGTCGTCGTTTCACAGCACGAGGTGTATAAACTCGCGTCTAGCAAAAACAACGTCGTCGTCCCTCTCCTCGTCCGTTCAGCTGCGCTCTGTTGCGATCCAGAGGCCAGCCACCAGACACTACCGTATCACACACACACACTCGTCCCCTTAGTTCTCGCGCAAGAGCGCACGCGCTTGCATGCCCTTCTGGAACGCTTTGATCACGCGGATCTGCGCACGCAGGCGCGCAAACCCACGGATCCACAGCTCCTGGCCGCGCGCGCTCTTGACTTCGCGGATCTCGA
>JAADXH010000318.1:0-26584 GCA_023337595.1 Globisporangium camurandrum
ACAGCCAAGCGCAGACCGACCTGTCAGCTGTCAAAGTCACGCTCACGTCCGTGAGCGGTGAGACCATGAGCGACACGGTCTCGCTCTCTGCTGGCGCCTGCACGAGCAGCAAGATCCAGTTTGCGCGTGGCGGTGGCTCGAATGGTGCACCAACAGTGCAATCTGACTCTATCTCGGAACCGATGACACCGCCAGCAACTGCCGGTGCAACGCCAAGCCTCAGTCTGTCGGCCCCGGCGTCCCCACCTACGACTCAAGCGTCATTGTCAGCGCCGCCAGCTGCATCAGCTGCACCAGCTGCTGCAACCTCGAGCGGGTCACTTTTACTCCCTGCTGCCACCGCAAGGCAACCCGTTCCGAACCTCGTGGTCGCGGTAGCTCCTCCGGCAGTCATTGATGTCAATAATAATCAGGCGCAGTCACCCGCAGCATCAATTGTCGCTGTTCCTGCTGCTGCAACGACACCTCTGAATGCAGTGCCAGTATCGGTGGCGCCTCGCCCGTCGGTGCATCGCTGTCGCGTCAAAAAAGCACGATCGTGATGACAACGCTTACTAGCTTGATCAAATGACGGCAAAAGCGCTCGCGAGAGATACATATGCAGTTGGGAGGCGAGGTGTGCACCTAGGTATGTATTTTCGCCAGAGTAAGAGCAACACATACAACAGATAGCAAGAAACAACGAAAGCGGTACACTTCACATCAGCGCGTTTCTTGTGCTACCGAATCGACTGCAAGCTTGCTACTGTACTGTAGATCCAGTTTGGAAGCTAGGAAGTGCAAGTGAAGTGTTCGAGCAGCAACAACAAACGACAAAGTAACACGCGTACCGGTGTATCGGGTACCGTTGTTCTTTGTTTACAGTCTGACGACGAGCGCGATGTGCAATCCCAGCACGCAAAGATGACTGCGCGCTCCAGAATACCGCAACAGCACCAAAGCCACGCGCTACTGTTGGAGAAGTGAACGAAGGAACGACGATGTCCTGCCAAATACTGAATGTTGTACTATGTGCACTCGTAAAGTTGTGATTAAATGTTAGTTACAAGGGACACGGATGCTCTACAGTACTTGCCTCGAGCTAGCCGATGTATCCAGCAATAGCTGTGATCGAGGTGCTGACATGTCGGCAAAAGCAATCAGAGTGATCATAACGCACACAGGCTCTACAACTTCAGATAGTATGTTATTAAGTCAGCATATTGCAGCTGATTTGGGAGAATGTTTTTGAAAACCGCATGCTTGTATTCAGTGTGTCTGCTCATACCAATACCAAGTATAAATATTCTTATCCAGAACGAAGCGACAAAAGGGTGATGTGCATCAATCGATCGCATCAACAATTGCGCTGACTACTTACCGACGCCGCAAGTGTTACGCGGTCACTTGTGACTGAACATCGTCGAGTGCTAATCGCTCAGTCTCCAAATTACTTTGGTTCAAGCAAAGCACATAGCCCAAGCAAGTCTCCAATGACCAAGCTCCAAGTCGCCACCAGCAGTTTCGCGGCAGCGCTTGCGCTCGCAGCATCGTCGACGCTCGCGCAGTCGACGTTCCAGGGCGATGGCACCGCGTACACACTCGGGCAGGTCGGCCAGGGCAACTGCGCGTTCATGGACGCACCCGCTGCTGCGTCGCAGAACTACGCTGCAATCAACCAAGCGCAGTGGAACGACATGAAAAACTGCGGCCGGTGCGCCAAGGTGTCGTGCGACGACGCTGCGTGCCCCGACACATCGATCAGCGAGATCGTCTACATCGTCGACCGGTGCCCCGAGTGCAAACAAGGCGACCTCGACTTGTCCCCGAGTGTGTTCAAGAAGATCACGGGCTCGTCGCCGTCGCGCCTGAAAGTCAAGTGGCAGTTTGTCGACTGCCCTGGCGCGAGCAAGCTCCAGTACTGCCTCAAAGACGGTAGCAACCCGTACTTTGTCGCGATCCAGCCTGCGAGCGCCGGCACGGGCATTGCGAGCATGACGATCAATGGCAAGCCGACCACGATGGTTGACTCGGCGTTCTACTACGTGCTCAACAGCCAGAGCCCGGTCGACTTGTCGGCCGTCAAAGTCACCCTCACGTCCACGAGCGGCGCGACCGTCGAAGAGACTGTCTCGCTCTCGGTCGGGTCGTGCACGCCAGCCAAGTCGCCGTTCAGTGGCGGTGGCAGCGCGCCAGCACCAGCGCCACCAGCTGCTACAACCGCAGCGCCGAAGCCAGTGACGACCAAGGCGCCAACGCCAACGACGACCGCACCAGCGACGACAACGACGCCAGCTGCGACAACAGCGACACCAAAGCCTGCGACGACGACGAAAGCACCGACGACAAAGACGCCAAAGCCAGCGCCGACGACGAAAGCGCCGACGACAAAAACGCCAAAGCCAGACGTTGGTGCCGACGCGACGGAAGCGCCAGAGACGAATGCGCCAACGACAAAGACACCGACGCTAACGACTGAAATCCCAGTGACGACAAAGATGCCAGCACCTGCGACGCCTGCGCCCGCCGCGAACGACAACGACGACAACGACGACAACTACGACGACAATGACAATAATGACAATGACAATGACAACGACAACGACGACAACAATGATGACACCGACGACAAGGATGAGGTCGTGTCGCCAACGCCGACAATGAAGCCAGTGGCGCCAGCATCGACGCCAGCAGCGCCGACGGCGAAGCCGACAAAGACAAAGAAACCGAGCAAGTGCGCGTCCAAGTTTGGTCGCAAGTGAGTACCAAGTGGCTTGAGCGAGTGAAATGGCGATCTTCCTGACAAAGGCGCCACTACAAAGCAAGCACTGTCGTGAACGACAACGCTAAGGTCGTTGTACCGAACATATCTGTATCGAGAGAGCGTATAAATCGTGTAAAAACGTCGACATCTACTCTATAGTCGTCCTCCCTTTCGTAGCTGTATCTTTTTCTTGGAAGTGCGAGCGATTGAGTGGTGTAGTCGGTAGGCAGCGATCAATCACTGCACCGTTCTGTCGCTGGACAAGAGTCGTAGACGACGACAGACTTGCAAGACAGATTGACACCATAATTGCGATGTAACATAATACATATTACCCAAGCTTATATATTCGGTGGTCCTTTCGCAATCATGCCTGTCAAAAATCGCCCGAACAGTTCTTTCATTATTCCTAGAGCGCTCACCTGGCGAACACAGCGCCACAAGTACGTCGAAGTACGTCGACCAAGCACCGCCAAGCAACAACATGGCGGTCTCGACGCGCACGCTCCTTGCACGCGACCAGCAGCAGATGCCACCTCCAGACGATGGCACGGGTGGCATCATCTCGCGCGCGCCGACGTCGTTGCGCGCCAAACCGCCGGCGTTCAGCTACCTCTTTGGCGGCGTGTCGGCCGTCGGTGCCGTGTTCTTCACGCATCCGTTCGACTTGCTCAAAGTGCACTTGCAGACGTCCAAGAAAGAGAACCTCGGTCTCGTCTCGGCTGTGCGGCGCATCCTGCGCACACAGGGCGTCTCAGGGCTCTACCAAGGCATCTCGGGCGGCGCAATGCGCGAAGGCACGTACTCGACCATACGATTTGCAGTCTACCAGATGCTCAAAGACGACGCAATTACAAAGAACCACGGCGAGCCGATCTCAACGGGCCATAACGTGCTCCTCGGCATGGCCGGCGGTGCACTCGGTGGCGCGTTTGGGAACCCCGCGGACATTGTGAACATCCGCATGCAAGCCGATAGTCGCTTGCCAGAAGCGCAGCGCCGCAACTACAAGCACGCAGTCGACGGGCTCTTGCGCGTCAAGCGCGAAGAAGGCGCCGAGGCACTGCTGCGCGGCGTGCGGCCGAACATCATCCGTGCGATGCTGCTCACGACCGGCCAGATCGCAGCGTACGACCTCGCAAAGACGACGTTGCTTGCGAACGCAATCGTACCGCTCGCCGATAACTTTCAGACCCACGTGCTTGCGAGCATGGTCGCTGGTCTCGTTGCTACGACTGCGTGTGCGCCAGCAGACGTCGTGAAGACGCGTTTGATGAACATGCGCCACAACGAATACGCGAGTGCGACCGACTGTTTCGTCAAAGTCGTGAAGCTCGAAGGCGTTCGCGGACTCTACAAAGGCTGGCTCCCAGCGTACATGCGCCTTGGACCCCAGACGTTGTTGACGTTTGTCTTTCTTGAGCAACTGCGGACGCGGTTGCTCTGATCATAGGGCCAACTAGGAGAGTGAGAGCGAGGAATAGAGAGAGTGAGAGAGAGAGTCACACTGTTTTCATGCTTCTATGGGTTGTATTGCGTCGCTATCTACCGCCCAAAGTGTCCTGCGCGAGCGCGTGGACAAACGTCTCGAGCTCCTGGTGTTGCATGTCGAGGAACCGCCGTGTTTGCGCTTGTGCTGCCAATCGCTTGCGTTCCTGCTCGGCGCGCTGCTCAGTACGCACGTGCGCATCGAGCGTCCGCGCAGTCTTCTCTGCTTCGAGCTGCGCGCGTTGTTGCTCGAGCTGCTGTGCGCGTGCTTCGAGGTCTGCGATCCCAGCTTCAGCTTGCACCGCTTTTGCACGGCCGTACGCGATGCTGTTGTGGTACAGCGTCTGGGTCGCGTCGATCGTCAAGCGCAGCTCGTCGCGCACGCGCAATAGCAGCAGGCCACGCTCCGGGCTCTCACACGCAACGTCTCGAATGATCGTCTCTGTGTTCATGTGATGCTGTCGGCGTCAGTCCTTTCGCTTGTTGCACAGTTTGGAATCGTCTATGCACAGAGGCATAGACACAAACGCACCAAAGACTTGGAGAAAGAGCTGTTCGCGTACGTGGCAAATTGCAGTCGCGCGCGCTTGGCGACTCGCAAGCAGGCGGTTGAGCGCGTCCTCGAGCTGCACGGCGTCGCTGCGTGTCGCGTGCGTGAGCTTGACCATGCGCTGCCACGTCCCCGCAGCATCGCGCCACGACCTAGTGTTGTATGTAATAAGAGGCAACTGGCGTCAGCAATGGACAAACAGGCGTCTTGCGATGCGAAGTGCTGCGTACTTGGGTGGCAAGATCGCGTTCATGATCTCGCGCGGGAGCAGTGCGGACGACACCACTGATGCTGCAGCGCTAGTAGTCGTGACAGAAGCAGCGCTGAGACTCGTCGCAGGTGGACCGGCGACCAGGTGTTTGCGCGGACTCCCAGCGCCGCGTCTCGGTGACGTCGCATGCACACTGTCACCGCCCCCAACATTGCTCGTGCTCTTGCTGCTGTCTTTGCTCGGACTTGCGCCACTGCCAACGAGCACCGCACGTTCGTACATGAATGCGTAAAACTCATCCAGGAGCGACTCGTCGGCCGCAGCTTCTGCGAGCAGCGCGTCTGTGTCGCACTCAATCGACAGACGTGTTGGTGAGATCATAGAGCTGCGAGATGCCGTCGTTTGGCGCGGCTGATGAAGATAGTGTGAATGGAGCCGTAGCGACGCTTCATGACTCAGAGAGAGATTGAGAGAAAGATTGAGAGAAAGATTGAGAGAAAGATTGAGAGAGAGATTGAGAGAGAGATTGAGAGAAAGATTGAGAGAGAGATTGAGAGAGAGAGAGAGAGAGAGAGATCCTTGTTTCATGCCAATCAACAGTATGGTAAACGCTCCTTCTAATCACCACTACAGTCTCTCGTCTTGCTTCTCTCCCACCCTGTCGACCTACCTACCTCTTACTATCCCTCCAAGTGCCTCAAACCTAAAATTGCGAGCCTTTCTTATTGCCAATCCCACGCTCGTTTGCGTCCTTCCAGTCGTCCCACGCGCGGTCTTTGTACGTCGCTTCGTCCAGCAAGGTGTCGTCGTCGTCGTCGCCATCGGCCACAAGTTGATCGTACCGACGCGGTCCTTGCGACGCCTCTCTTTAGTAGAAACAAGTCAGTCCATCCGTCTATGAGCCACACAGTCACACCATCCAAAAACGTACTGTTCGCGCGCCTGTCGCTCCGTCGCATCGGCGATCTCCATATCCGCATACGCTTCGAGCGACATCGTCGGCAAGCGATGTCCTGGCTGAAAAACACCGGACTTGACCGTCTCGCGGCGCATTTCAAACTGCGGATTGATGTGCGTCACGCTCTGTTTTCGGATCGAATATAAGATTAGAGAGGCAGTAGCCAACAGCAGATTATACGACAAGAGACACACGTACGATGCCTTGTCCCTGTGGCGGTGGTGGCGGTCGATGGACGTCGGTAAACAAATCCTGTGAGACGCTCGTCGCGTTCAACTGGAGCATCGTCTCGAGCATCTCGCGCTCTTGGTGGATCGCCATCTGTTCGTCCATCGACTTGAGGACCGCGAGCTGGATGAACGCCATGAGCTGCTCGCGCTCCAGTTCGTCCATATCGTCGTCGTCGTCGTCGTCGTCGCTCGCGGTGTCGTGTGCGCCGACGTGTACAGCGCTCGCAGCGCCAGTCGCTGCTGGGCGACTCGGCGTAGCGGACCGGCCGCTGTGCGCGAGTCGACGGCGCTGGACTTCCTCGAGCTTGCGTTCCATCTCACGCTGCATCTGGAACCGCTGGACTTTTTCGTCGCGCGACAGTGCAAACTTCTTCGCGTCGACGCGCTCGTACTGTTCGCGACGCTTCGTCGCTTGGAGGATCCCAATGCGCTCTGCGCGGTCGAGAAACTGTGTGTGGAACACGTCGGCATCGCGCAAGAACTGGACGCGGAACACGATGTTCCGGAGCTGGTCGTTGCTGTTGCTATTGCTCGGTCGTTGGCGCTGGTGTTCCTGTTGGAGCTGCGTAGCTGAATCCGGCTGCTGGAAGAACGTCTGCTTCGGTGTGAGCATCGCGAGGAAGTACTCGAGGCAGAACGCATACAGCTGCGTGTTGTTGAGCTCAAAGAAGCTCTCGTTCGCCGACAGTGTGCCGTCGCGCTGCCGTTGCGTCACGCACTGTCGCAGCAGTGCGAGCGTCGTGTCCAGCTCATCCTGGAACGCTTTGCCGTTCGTGTCGGCGATCCCGGACGGGCTCTCGAGCGCCATGAAGCGCTGGTACGCGTCCGCGTAGCTCACGCGAGTGTCCGACGCCTCAATGCGGCTGGATGCAGCAGCTGGGCTGCTTGCGGATGTCGTCGTCATGCCACTCAAGTTTTGTTGCGGATCTGGCCGATTTTGTGAGTGAGTGCTTCATAAATCGAAATGCATATTAACATACTTTGGACACATATATTACAAGTTGCAACAATGTGGACAACGACGTCGCAACACGTACACATCCAAGCGCTCGTGTGTGATGCATCGACGTGCCATACGCAGCGCACCAGTCTCCATAAGCCACATGCACACATGCAGTAAACGTAACACATTGCACAACGACCAAATTAACACACAACGAGTGGAACAACCATCAAGGCGCGGATAAATTCATTTTGCTGGCTGTGTCGAGAGGAGCAGATACTGTGAGTGACAGAGGGGGAACGAAGAGGAGAGAAAGCACATGCCAAGCACGCTGTTCGTCCTTGACTACGCCACTCAGCGCGCGTGCGTCCTCTTTCTTTCTTCCCCTTGCTCACACACACATCGCTTCTGTATTGTTTGCTGTTTGCTGCTTGCTGGTGCAATAGACGCTTCTTTGTACGAGCGCTTATTCCTTCTTGCCCGTGCCGTTCGCCATGTGGAGCTCGCCGCGGAAGAACTGGAGGAAGCCAAAGCCCGTGAGCGCGAGGAGGCCGCCGTAGATCATCTTGTCGCTGCTGCGCTTGACGTACGTGTGCTTGTGCGACGTCGTGAAGAGCTGCTGGTCCTGCGCGACGTGGCTCGGCTTGTTCACAAGGCCCGAGACCTGGCGGGTCTGCGTGTTCGCGGCGGCGCGCATCACGCGAGCAGTTGTCTGGCGAGCGAGCATTCTGACGTGTAAGCCGTGTGGGTTTGTGGTTGTGGTGGTGGTTGCGATTTGATCGGTCGAGAAATGAAAATGAAAATGAGCGGCCGAGCGAGTGGCAGTAAAAAACTGCAGCTAAAGCACTTGACTTGATCTTTGTAGCAAATAATTTATCATAAGAAATAGCACAACGCGGATAATATACTGTATACAGAGCACGACAAGCAAGCAGCAGGGCAAGACATCTCTCAACTAACAAGATGAAAAGGAAAAAAACATAGCGTCTATCGAAATGCAAAAGTGTCGTCTGCCATCTTACGCGTTTACATCGCTCGCACTCACGACCGCGATGCGGGCGCTTTCGTCGTTTTCGTGTCGCGTTCGTCGTTGCTGTGCGCACGCTCGTTGCTGCTGTCTTTCTCGCTCGACGGCGTCTTCGCATTGATCGTCGGCGAGTGCGGGTAGCTCGCATGTGGCGGGTACTCTTGCGTCAGCGCGCTGCCGAGGTGTTTCTTCCAGCGGAACAAGTTCAGGCCCGAGTACAACAGCGACTTGACGCGCATCTTGACTGTCTCTTTCCGCGTTTTTGGGAACGGCGTCGTGTCCAAGCAGATCACACCGGGGACTGCAAACATGTCGCTGTAGCCCATGCCAAAGACGATCGCCCCCGGCCCCCACTCTTTCACGTACGACGCGAGTTGCTTCGAGATCAGTCGCTTGCTCACAATGTGTGCGCCGTAGTAGTTCTTCGCATCGATCCACCGAATCGGCGTGCCGTTCACGATCACGGGGTCGAGCAACAGAATGTCAGGCGAAATCACGCGGCGGCCGTACTGCTCAAGCTGTTCCTTGCACAAATCTTCTTGCGTCCTGATATGGATACATGCGAAAAAACACGCAGGTGTGAGTTTTGTTGTCGATTTGTTGCGTGTTTGTTGTTGTCAACAAAAACAAGATTTATGCAAAAAAACAACACAAAACAATTTTGTGCATGCCGACAATTTGCAACAACACGAGTTGCAAACAAACAATTACAACAACAAAAGGTTGCAACACAACTCGCAAACAACACAAGGAGCAAACAAACACCAAATTACGTACTTGACGCGAATGCCCTTGGCTTTCAGAAAGTGCTCGATCGTGACTTCGAGCGACTCGGCGTTGTACGACGGCGTCCCAATGAACGGGTCGCTCTTGTGGACACTGTCGTACTCAACGGCTTTGCGGATCTCGTACGCATCGCGCTTTGCCAAGTGTTCGCTCGGGTTCTTCAACGCGCGTTGGATTTGCAACGTGTTGAGCCCACGTGCACGCAAGATGATGCGCATGAGCGACACTGGTGGGTAGTTGTGTGCGCTCGACAGCGCAATGAGCGACTCGCCATGCGCATATTCATCGCTGATCTGGCGACTGCTGCGGCGCACGCGGTGCGTATTGACAAGAAGCGACATGCGCTGGAGCTGCTTGCGCAAGTTGAGCGTCATGTTTGCAGTGATCGGCAGCATCTGGAGCAACTCGTCGATGCGGTTCACTTGGTGACGCTTCAGGCGCCGGAACGTCTCTTGCTGCAAGATCAAACCCGCTGCTTGCGTCTCGAGCAACTGCGGAATCGGCTGGACCGGCCACGTCAGCGCGAGTGGCGCCAAGTCGCCAAACTTGCTCTTTGCGTGTTTGAGCGCACGTGGCGACAGTGGATCGTTTGTTGCGTCTGGGATGTCAGGGCCGTTGCCGTAGACGCTCGCTTGCATGGACGAGAACACCGATGACATCGCAAAGCACGGATCCAATCCAACGGCGCGAACGCCTTCCATGACGGTCAACGCGCGATCTTTCCGTCCGGTCTCGAGCGACGTGAGCGACGAGATCTCCGGTTCGACGCCCGCAAGGCGCATCTCCATCAAGATGTCAAAGAACGCATCGCTGCGCCACACGAGCGACGCACGCAAGAGCCAGTGCATGTACGTATTCACGCTCACGGGCCGCAACAGCCGCAGGCTTTTCAAGACCTGGATCGCACCGTCGAGGTACTCGGTCCGGTAGCAAATGTCCAACAGTCGATTCAAATCCTTGAGCGTCACGGTCGAGCCTGCGCGGGCCATCAAGCCCCACAGCTCGATCGCTTCGGGTGCAGACGACGTTGTGTCACACACATCAAACAGCGCCCGCAACGTCGCTTCGTCGACTTTCCGGCCTTGATTCAGCATGTCATTCACAATGCGAAGTCCGTCGGCAGGTTTCTTTGCCTCGCAGCACGCCAACACACCGGGGATCAAGAAATGTTCGTCTAAAAACGGATTCCCGTAGTTCCGGTACAGATCAAACAACAAATGCCCTTTTGCAAACGACTCGTTGCGCAATTTCGCCACCAATGTTGCAATTTCATCGACGCTCGGCAATGTTTTTTGCAATGTTGCAATTTCTTGCAACGTGAGTGTGATCTTGTCAACGCGTGCGTCTTTAATTGTTGTCGGTTTGCGATCCGATGTTGTTGTTTTGTCGGAAGTATTGTTGTTGTGCGACGATGGGTTGGTGTCGTTCTCGAGTGTTGTGGACGATGCAGCAGCAGTAGCTGTGGTGTGCGGCTTCTTGTAGCGTACGGATGATGATGACGAAGACGCACTGCCGTTCAGCGATTTGCTGTTGTTGTTGTCGGTTGCAGCAGACGACGACGACGAGCCATTTGCTGGTTTGGCGCGATGCGAGGGTGACGATGACGACTGCTTCGCGGCGCGTGCGAGCGCTGCTTCTTCGTCGGATTGCTGTTGCTGTTTGTTGCCATTCACTGCGTGCGACGTCGTTGCGCCTTTTGCGCCGTTGAGCGCTGCTCGCTCCACACTATTCGTTGTGGCAGTGGCGGCTGTCTTTGCAGCTGTGCTGCTGCTGCCGCTCACACTTGCGGATCCATTGAGCTTGCTTGCGATCGCAGCGGCAGTCGTTGGCGGATGCTTCTTCTTGTTGCGCGTCGATGTCTTCCGCTTCACTTTTGCTGGCACTGGTTTGTGGACTGTGTTTGTAGCAGCCGTTGTCGTCGATGGCGCCGTCGCTGCCGTGCTATTGCTGCTGCTTTGAAAGCGCGCAAACGCGACGCGTGATGGCGTTGGCAGGCGCGTCGATGACGCCAAGACACTCGACGGCGGTGCGAGGAGGCGCTGGCGCACGGATCCGCCGACGAGGCGACGCGCGTGCAGGTGCAGCATCTCGTCGAACTGCTTCTTGCGCTTGTCGCGTGTCAGAATGTGCTGGTACAAAAGTTGATGGATGTATCGTTGTGCTCCACCCGAAAAACAAGTGTTAGCTACTGTACTGCTATGTAGTATTTACTGAACAATATATTTAGGTCACAAAATCATAGGATTTCGTCCTACCTAGCAGTTCCTGATTAATGAAAAACCGTTTTTCGAATTGGCTTGAGCACAATGTAGCCATCAACGTCGTCGACATCACATCATTGCCGACGTACGTCGACGTGAGCTCACAACGCTTCAACTCTCACAAAATCCACACTCGATCCAACAGCATGGGTGGTGGGCGAGCGCGTGCGACGTACGCGTACCGCGACTTGGACGAAGAAGCGTACTTTCCGTCGCTCCTCGAGCATGCGTACCACAGCCAAGAGTCGCCGCTACCGAAGCCACTGTCCGAGTCGGTCATCTTGCGCACACACTTTGACAAGACGCGACGGGCGCTGCGGCGACAGATCGCGCTGGCTGTCGGTATCGTGCTGCTGTTTGGCGCCTCGGCGCTGCTGCTGCTCGCAGCGACTGTCGGCGCGCAGTCGCAGCCGCATCCCCACCGGTCGTCGCTCGAGCTCGCAATCGCAGCGCCATACAGCGCGCTTCGAGGCAATAGCGGTACCAGCAACGCCAACTTGGTTCGAAGCGTGCCGTTCGATAGTGAGTTTGACGGATATCGCAGCATCGTCGCTGGCCCGAGTGTTGGGGACGCTGACCCCCACGATGCGATTGCTGCTGCTGCTGCTGTTACGGACGCGTCTGTTCGTACAACAACGACGACAGCAGCATCAGTGGACATTGCGATCGACAACGAGAGCAACGAGCTCTTTTACGGCGACGCAGACGTTACAATGACCACGACGACCCACAACACCATCAATAACGAAAATGAAAGCGACCATACGACGTACGAGCACACGATCGAAGACGACGTCACGCGCCTCGCACCCACAGTAGAAGCAAACTAGCAACTGCATGTACAACGAACCTCGACGCTGTATTGCTTGTACAAACGTACTCTACCCTATGATTGGTCTGCTTCCTCTCCTCATCTACTCGTACATTACGCGCACAACAACAACTACGCTCGCACTTCCTTGAGCGAATACACTTGTCGATAGCTACGTGGGATCTCAAACAGCGTCGGATCCAAGTCGTTTGCGAGCGTCAAACGCTCAAACGTATACGCAACGCGGACAGTGAACATCATCGGCAATTCAAACTTGACGGGGAATCCCGGCGGCAATTTCTATACAACCACATCCGTATTTATATAAGCCATAGTGCAATAAATCAGGAAACCACTCCCTCGTTTCCATCACTATCGACGCACACAATACGCACCAGTTGGAAAAAGTCCTCGAGGTTCTGTACGTGTTCCCCAGTGTGCGATAAGAACTGAATGACTGGCAAGAAGTCGGTGAGTGCAATTGGAAACGCATCGGCCATCAACACCTTTGCATCAAACGCTTTCGCCATCCGACGCGACTCGGGGACGACCGTGAGACTCCGGAACGTATTGCGACAATCACCACTCGTTGTTGCGATCGTGCGGTCGCCAGTGTCATCGCTTTCATCGTCGGTATCTGCGCTGCGCTTCTTGTGCTGATTCGAGCGCTTGAACAGCGACGAGACTTTGGAGGGTGCTGTCTTCGTTTCGTTTGCGTCTATTGACGCTGGTGTCGGTGGCTCTGGTCCACTAAAGTAGTCGTAAAACGACGTCGTGGCTGTCAAAGCGTTTGGCATATGATCCAATCGAAGGAACGGCTGACACTGGTGGGCGTCGTCACTTGTTGCGCAGTCGTCGGTCGCCGATGCGGTAGAAATGGACATTGCGTCCTGGATTCCGTTCTGATTTTCGTTCTGCTTTTCATTTACTGCATCACTCGCCACTGTCGCAGCCGCATGACTCTGCAGCAACACTGGCAGCTGCTGCAGTGCGGGGCGCGTATGTTGCACATCGTACTGGACTTTGATGCCACCACTGGCATCCAACACAAAGCCAGTTTGCGTATTCACCCACATCAGCACAAAACTACCTGGAAATTCAATCCCAAACGCACCCGCGATCACAACATTCTTCACGCCGTCGGTCTGACACACGGGCAAGCGCGCATCGTCGTGAAAATACGTCGCTGTAAAGCAAAACGACCGACTATTGCTGCGAAACGACCATGCGATCGTATCGCCAACTTGTACGTCCAAGTGCATTTCGACTTTCTTGCCTTTCGGAAGCCGCAAGAGCGTTGAATGCAATGGTAATGCAGTCGCAATCGACAGCGGCGGTGTCTGGTGGGTGGCACTAGCAGCAGCAGCACTGCTGTGCTTGCGCTGCTGCTGTTCTTGCTGTGGAGCGTCAGTGTTGTCGTCTTCAGAATCGCTACCGATATTCGTATGGCGCATGCTATTCGACTTGGTTTTTGTATCGCGACTGTTGCCATGGACCGATAAATGGTTGACAAACTGCTGGAGTTCGTGCAATGGCGCATCTGCTGCATCGGTTGACTGCAACAACTGTCGCTTCGGGCAAACAACTGGACGGAACTGCGCAGCAACTTTGAATCCCTCCATTTTGTATTTCGAGCCAGTCCACGGACATTTGCGGCCTTTCTTTGTCGCGTGCTGGCTCTTTTTCACGTCTTTGCGTTTGTGGAACGTCATGTTGCTACTGTCAATCGTCGACGACGACAGTGGCGTTGTCAACAAGACGTGAAGACCGACGTCGATGCTCGTCGCTGTTGGACGCTCCAACGCAGCAGCAACGTCGTAGAACAACTCGCGTTCGTGGTCGACGACGATCGCATGCCCCGGTCGATCGGTCGCTCGCCCCATGAACAGATGCGACATGCGGCCGCGCTTCCATTTCAATCCATCGAGGCCTTTCAGTTCGGAATCGATGCGTAACGACGAGCCGCGTTTCGAGAGCCGGAGCGTATCGGATGGGAGGATCTTTGAGACGATCGGGACCCACGAGTGCGCTTCGACAAAGATCTCGGCGGTAAAGTCTGGCAGGTGTTCAAGCGCTCGAAAGAACGGCTCTTGACGGGATTGAAGTAGGCGCCAGAGCTGTTTCTCGCCTGTTTATGGATCGAGTGGGAATGAATGTGGAGCGTAGACGCGTGGATTTGTATAAGAGGGGGGGGGGACGCACCACGTAGGAAGACTTGCGCGAGGAGGAACTCGTCGTCACAGAGCGTGGCGTCGTGGACGCTACTCCAGCCATTGGTGTTGCGAGATGTGACGCTCGCATCGTGCTTCTAATGCACTCGATAGAGAGTTTATAAGTAGCGCATAGGGGACAAATCAGGTTGGATGCACACGATCGCGACTTGCGGCATGCAAAATACAAAGACGTACAAGCAGCAGCTGGACGATTGCGCGTTGAGACGGATGCACAAGCCGTACAGCGAGATGCAGCGCCGAGTTGCCATGTGCGTCTTTGGTTTCAAGGAGCTGCTTGAGCGGTGATGTAGCAGCAGTCGTAACAGTACTGCCTCGCTGGACGACGGTGTTGCGGTCGGCAGCGGCGCTGTTCGTGTTGCTAGTGCGCGCATCGTGCAGGATTGCACGCACGCGGTTGACGTCGCCGGCCCAAATCGCTGCGTGGAGCGGCGGTACAATCAGCGGCGCGGCAGCAGCGGCATGCTGCGCTGGTGACTTGCTCATGATGCTGATGTTGGCTGTGTGATTCTGAGTTTGACTTGAGTGTGAAAATGCAATGTATTGTTTTGTTTTGACGTAATATATAATGTATATATTGCAATTACATTCTCGTTTTCCATTCCCGCCAAATCGGTCGGATATATAGCGTATAGTGTATACGCACAGCAAAATCGACCTTGAGTCGCAGAATGGTAAACTACAAGATGTTGTCATTCCGTCCAATGTATAGACTTACTTTCGTCATGCGCTTTATCCACCGACATGATGTTCTACAGGTCAACGCAACATACAAAAGCGCTTCAAAAACTTATCTGACGCACATTGCCACTATTGCGCGCCACCACCACGTACACAAGCAAGCAAGCAGTCCAGCAGCAATAACACGCGCGCACCGACGGCCAACCTACGACCACAAGCGCGCCATCCACATCTACATACTATGAGCCGCGAAGAGCTCGCGCTCGAGACGCAGCTGCTGCTGCAGGAGGTCTCGCACGTCACGCACACGATCCACTCGCAAGCCGAGGCGATCGTCGACGAAGCGACGGCACCGATCGCACCGACCTCGCAGCTCGAAGAAGCGAAATCCGCGCTGCTCGAGAAGCTCCGGCGCCGCAAAGAACACAAGCGGCAGCAACTGCAGCAGGTCAACAACCGACGGTTTGGAATCAACGCACCACCACCACCATCAGCAATCGCAACAACAACAAATGACAGCGCTGCACCGCCAACGACGCCTCACAAAGTGAGTCCATTGAAAGCGCGCAGCTTAATGAAACTCCCAATTGCTGCAGGCGCGGGCGCCGCGTCGCGCAAACATAAGGACATGCTCACCAAGCTCCGGACACAGGCGATCCAACAAGGTTTGTTTGCTTGTTTGTGCTGTCGACCTGCTTGTCTATGGCGTACGCCTGCTGACGCTTATTGTTCCATCAATAGGCTCCCAGGAGATGGCAAAGCTGTTTGGCTACGCGTCGTTTGACGAACAGCTGCAGCATCTGAACAAGATCGAGAAGCACAAGATCCTGCAGCACGAACTGCTCGAGCGTCGGCGTCGAGCGACTGCAACTGCAGCTGCTGGCGGCGATGTGCTGATGGTCGAAGAGAATGAGGTGGAGGACGAAGAGGAGAACGATGACGATTACATCGATGAAGGCGAACAGAGCGGCGAGAGTGACAACGATGACGACGACGAAGCGACTCGAGAGGAAGACGACGCGTCAGTAGAAGCGCCAGTAGAGACAACATCAATGGACGTCGATGCAGCAGCAGCTCCAGTCGCAAACAACAATGACGCCTCAATCGCCAACGATGCAGCAGCAGCGCGATTTACAACTGCAGTAGCGTCGTCTCCAAGCAGCCGCCGCTCTATTGCGATAACATCGCCGCCTCGTTCGCCTCCTTCTGCTTCTATCAGCAAGCGCCGCACGACGAATCGCATCGCCATTGACGCTGAAGACGACGACACGGACGATGGGAATGACGCCGATAGTGAACAGGACGACGACAACGACGCACTCATTGACGCCATCACCGACGACCTCGGAACGAGTCCGCAACGTTCTTCAGCGCTTCGTCCTCCTCCAAAAGACCGCGCTGCTGCGTATCGACAGCTGCTCCACGACGAAGCGCGTGCGACAAAACAGCGCAAACGGTTGAAACAAACCGGTGCGTTCGTCGAAGCAGAAGCTGAAGAAGACGACGACGAAGACGCGTTGCAGATTGGCGGTCTCGGAGATTTTGGGTTTGGCGTCCCGCACGCAAAGACGCAGGCGACGAAAGAGTTGGAGGAAGAGCGGAATGCGCTGAAATTGAGAGACGATGACCTCGATGGGATCGTCGACGATCTCTCGGACGACGAACGCGACGCGGCGGGCGATCTGGATGCGATCTTTCGACAGGAATTGGAGGCCGCGGACCGGCAACAGGTGAAAGAAGTCATGCGGAACGTCAAGGAAGGATTTGGGCGCAACCGCCGGGCGTTCAGTACAAACTTGCATGGCGCGGAAGCCCGTGGGCGATTCAATTTAGATGAACTGGTTGCTGCGGATGGGAAGATCGAAGCCGCGCGACTCGGTTTGTTGGAATCGGACGAGGAGCTGAGTGATGGTGACGGTGAAGAAAACGAGGGAACGAAGAAGACGAAGAAAACGAAGAAAAAGCGGACGAGCGATGGCGAAGAGGAGGACGAGGAGGACGAGGAGGACGAGGAGGACGAGGAGGACGAAGAGGATGAAGAAGCTGAGATGGAGCGATTGTTGCGTGAACGGTTTCAGAACCAACCAAAGATTTACATCACGTCTTCCGAGTCGGAGAATGACGACGACGACAACGCAAGTGCGCCCCGCGATGCGCTGCACGGCGGACAGAGTGATGGAGAAGATGATGGGGCGTCGGACGACGCGCGCGAGCGGCAGCAGATGAAATTGTTTAGCGAACGCGCACGGATCAATCGCCGTATGCATCGCATGAAAGAACTGCAGCGCCAGGTCGCGCTGGAGCGGCAGGGCGGATTGGAAGAGGAGGAGGGTGAAGTCGAACGCGTGACGACAGCTGTGCCGCATTTGTTGTTGGACGAAGACGACGATGCGCAGGAGGTGCGTTCCTTTGTATAGAACGAGAGCGACTAAACGATCGAGAGAGCCTGACGCTTGTGTTGTTGTGTATGGCTTTATAGCTCTTGCGGCTGCTGAATCGGACCGACAAGACGGCGCAACACGCACGATTGACTGCAGCAGTAACGACAGCAACGACAACAACTGCAGCAACGCGCCGTAAGCCAATGCGATTGGGCTTTGGCGTCACTGCGTCGAGTCGCTCGGCGTCGTCGTTCAGTCGCATTGCCCACAACGTCAAGATGTTCAACACGAACTCGGTGCGTCTGTTACTATTGCGTATTAGCTCCTTGTTCCAGTCCGACTGACTTGTCTCTACTGTTCTGTTACGGATTGTATCCTATATTGTAGGGAGCGGCGCCACCACCGAAAGGGTTTGTGTTCACGTCGTCGTTCAGTGCCGATGGAGTCGACGAGACTGCTGCGCCGCTCGATACGGACGGCGTTGGCGCAATGACGACGGCAACTGGTGCCAAGAGCCACGCAGCGCTTGCCAAGAGTCAGAGCTGGAGCGCTGGAGGGACGACCAAACGCACGGCTGCAGCAAGCGGTGGCAAAAATGGTCGGGCGGTCAAGAAACAACGTTCGAGTGGCTTCCTCTCGGCGCTCTCGTCGTTCGAGCGCGTGTCGCACACGACAGCGAGCACAAGTAGCCAGCTCAAGTGATTTCGATTTGGATTTGCATAATGTCAAGTATAGTATCAATACGTTTACATTTCGATAGTCTCTCTCTCTCTATCTCAATACCTTCTTTCTTTCGGTCTCTCGCTCTCTCTCTCTCTCTCTCAATCTCTCTTTATATCTTTTTATCTATCTCAATACTTTCTTCTTCGCATCTCTGTAAAAGTCGCTTACAGCGAGCGCTTTTCATTACGTATACCGGTTAGTCATTTCGATATGTATAGTACCGTTGTTATGATGTTCATGCTTGTATATTTATATATATCGACCTACTATTGACGGCTCTTTATCTACTTTATCTCTATAGATAAATATAAGTATATACAAAATGTATTTATATCTTTCTCTCTCTCTCTCTCTCTCTCGTATTCCCTCTTGCTTTTGCGCTCTTTTTCTCATTATGTAAAGTTAATTCGACACTTGATGCAGTAGTACCGTTGTCCTGATGCTCATATTTATTGTAATTTATATTTTGTAGCTTATCACATAGTTTTACATTTCTGAAGACGTTGATGCGAAAAAGACAGTTCAATTTCCTTGACACACGAGCTCAAGCGTGCTGACGATCCGTGTTGCTGCTGACGTACACGACGCTCGCATCGCTCGAGCTGCTGTTGCGTCTTCACCTCTTGGCTGCATCGCGAGTATCCTGCGTCTATCATCAACAGCATCAGCAGCGACGATGTCATCATCGTCGTGGTCTAGCAGCCGCAACAGCGACAGCGACGTCAGCAGCAACTTGAACGAGACGACGCGCTGGGGCGGTCTCCCAATCCAAGTCGGCGACGTCGACCGCAACAGTAACGACGATACGTGCGCGTTCTACGCACTCGCAAACGGCCAAAAGTGCCGCCACGCGCGCTCGTGCTATGACTGCCTCAACACACCCGTGCGCGGCGAACACGATGTACGTCTGCCTTGCTTTGTTGTCGTGCATGTGCATGTCCATCGCAACGCGAGCATCGCACTGACACCTGCATACGACATGCAACCAGCAGGGCTGCGTGCTCATGCCGCAGGGCTTTTGCCAATCGATGAATCGGTTCGATCTACGCTCCGATTACCTCCGCAACGTCTCGATGCGCAGCGCATCGAATACGAACGGATGGTACAACTTTTTTGCGTCTGCGAACGCGACGTACTGTGAACCACGCGACGCTGCGTGCGCACGCTGCCGTGCGATCGCTGACACTGCACAACACTCGGCACTACTGCTGCATCCCAGCAGCAGCTCTGCTGTTGGGTCGAACACCAACAGCAGTTCGACCGAAACTGCGCGGCAGTTTTGTACTGGCGCCAACGGCTGCGTCTGCGTTGTTGCGTGCGAGGACGCAACGTGGACCGAGACGGTTGCAGAGCAGTGTCCAAACGATCCGTTTGCACCGCAGCAGGCAGTTGCGACCGAGCAGATCGAGACGTACCGAGCACTGTTTCCAATCTTCATGTGCTTGCAGATGGCGCTACTTGGAACCGTCGTGTACCGCCGGCGGCTGTTTGCACGCCGGCGACGGTCGCGTGCGGTTGCGGAAGGACCGTACAACAACGTCGATGCAATCACGTCGCCGTCGAATCGCTTGCGCTTGAGTGGGTGGCAAGCAGCGCGCGCGACGCAGATGCAGCGGGAGAAACAGCGGCGGATGTACTTGCACTTCGATACGCCCGTGCCAGTCGAGACGATCGACGAGCGACCGCAGGACGTGGAGGTGGGCGATACACGACAAGCGATCTTGCAAGAGAGGGATAACGACGTTGCGGTCGTGGTCGATCCAGACGGGACACTGAACGTCGCGGATGCGACTGGTGTCATCAGTAGTAGGCGAGCTAATGCTGTCGATTGCGCTGTGCAGCAGCAGCACTGATGATGCAGCTAGACAGCAGATGTGTGTATTTATCAGAACGAGAAGAGCAGAGCGTGCGTATAGAACAAGAGTCGATAGTGAGAGAGTGAACAATGTGATGACGTGTAAATAAGCAAACGATGTTGTCTGCTGTGCGTGCGATTGCTCTGCTACATCGAGATACGACCAACTACTACTGCTAGTCGAATAGAGAGAGAGAGAGAGAGAGACCTGCAACACCTACGCCAAGAAAACGACCGTGACGCTCGTTAGCACGGCGGTGGCTGTCGCAATCGTTGTGCTGTGCATGGCGCGGCTGTTCGATGTCGTTGTCGACTGGTTGCGCTGGCTCTGGTTGTGGTTCTGACGCATTGCGTTCGGCACAAGCACTGCATTGACACCCGAAGTGTTGGCAATTGCCGCAGCGCTGTGTGACCCGGACGTTTGGAACGAGCTGTTGCTGTTGCTACTGGACGACAGTGCGTCACGTGACTCGCACGGCGATAGTGCACAACTCGCGACTGCACATACGTCGCTGCAGACTGCAATGAGCAGAAGCAGTGCGAGCTGGGACTTCAAATGCATCTTGTACGTCTCTTGTCTTGAGCGTACTGCCTTGCGTGTCTTGCCTTGGCTTGGATGTCTTGCTGCGTTGCTGCACTTGTGTAGTTCGTGGGATTTTGTGAACTGAGCGCATGCGCTTTGACATTGCTGTCATTGTTGTGCGCTACGGCTATTGCATATGGCTTAGCAAATTCGTCAATGCGAAGATGCGAGTTTCAACTGCTGCAAGTCCTCGAAGAGGTTTATTATGGGTTAATAGCACACTCGTCGCAGTTGCTGTACATTCCAACATATGTCGTGTGAACTCATTATTTGTAGTGAAATGAATAACCTCGGTCTTTGCATTCAAAAAGTCGCAGGGTATTCATTATTAAAAAAGTACAAAAACAAGACGACATATCTGAGAAAGGACCTGTTTTTGTATGTCCAAGTGAATCTGTTGTGATTATATCATCAAGATGCAACTGTGACGTGATTATTCATAGCAGTCATGATTTCCAACCATCGCGAGTAATTGTGACGTGATTTGCAAACATTATATACTAATACGCTTCAGTTTCCGCCTCGCTTACACGACTTGGCGTACGAAGCATGTAGTTTCAGCATTTATGACTCAGCGTATCTATCTCCTATGTATAGCCATCGCTTCGACCAGGTAACTGCATGATCGGTGGATATGGCAATTCATTCGCATCTTGATAAAGTGTATTCGAACTAGATACTTATATTTGCCTGTCTTTTTATGCTGCGCATTATAGACTTCGTTGTAAGTCATAATTGGAGCTAGAACCTATATTTCAATGCACAACTCACTCATAAAATACGAAGAGTGCAAAATATACATTTTGTAGTATGTTTTCTAACAGTTTAGAGTCAAGATCGTATATGTATTTGACTTTCACGTTACTGCGTTTAGACTAAAAAACTTCAAGTCAGAACTGTTCAAAACCGTTCATATTGATCAACAACATGTTGTATTGCACGAAAACATGTTCATTGTTCTTTGCTGATGCCATATACGACAAATTAAACTTCCAAGCATCATAGTTCGCCAGTCCATAATCACATACTTGTTGTGCGCGGTCGCGCGCATCGTCCGTGGTTGCCTTGCGCACATGTCGATCCCTTCGTCCGCCAAATGTCACGTCATGCAACCTATTTCGGTATTAAGCGTCTGACAAATCAGACTGCGAATTGCAACACTTCACAAGTGTGAATATGTCAAAAAATGATAAGTTTACGGAGCGTAAACGAAATCATAAATAAGTCCAAACAAAGCAAGACTCTAACCTTCAAAATTTCGCAAATTTGTGTGTAAGACGCCAGGGTGTTTCTTCTATATTCCAAACTAACGCATTGATGGTGGCATGCATGGCGGTCGCAATGGGTACAATTTTGGTTTGATATACAGTCACCTAAGCAGCTTGTTCAATCATTCTAAAAGTCGCGCAATTGTAACTCTACGCGAGAGTGAAGGTTTTTTATCCCAAGCAGTGATGCAACGAACAATTGCGGCAGCTTTCCTAACATGATCAAGTCCATGGCTAGTGCACGCTTGAACGGATGAACAACACATTGAGCTGTCGGTTTTTGAAAATCTTAATATTTCTACCACTAAAATGTCGTCGTCGCCGTCGTCCAGCTCAGCCAGCAGAGGCAATATATATTATGTGCGCCGGAGCAAGGTCCAGCGATAGCTCCTCGACATCCATTGCCTTGAGCAGAGTTTGGAGGAGTCGAGAAGGTTTGTGAAATGAAAAGCCAAGGAAAAGGCATGTGCGGGTCTTTTGTGGTGCGGCTTGTGTGTTTTTGCAACGTGCTGAAACAATGCCTGTGCTTGTTTGGTCGTGCGGGCAAGTGATAAAACACGATACCGATAGATTCGAGCGCTTTCAGTCGAATTTAGGCTATTCACCCTTGAGAACTTCAACTACCGCAAGTAGTCAAGTGGTATATTGTGTGGTTACTAGTGCACTCGTTGCTGTTCGAGTATGAAACAGATGGCTGACATTATATATCGAAGTGCACTGCAGAAGTTACGCCGTTAAAAATTGTAACTGATATATATACAGCAATGTATTCGTATACACATATACTTTTTTTAAGATCAGTATAAATTATTCTACTAAGGATTATACGCACTTTAAATACACTATATATATACAAAGTATCTGACATACTAATCTATCCTAAATATTAGAACCAAATATTGTGCTGCCATTTTGGACAGTGCTAGCCAGACTATGATGTTTTACCACAAGACTTACTACATTTCTTGCACGGTGCCTAAAGGAAGATGCTCGCCGTGACTGTCCTATACAAGCGTACACATCGACCAAGATTATAAGCAAGCCAACGCGATTTGCGATGCCTGTTCAGAGCAATACTACACAGAAAATGAATCGCAAAATATTATCAACCGCGCTAATGAACGCACAAGTAAACAATTACCGCAAATGTATCTCATACTTTAAATATACTATACTATACGGTATAGCGTGTACTAAGCATCTAGCAAGCTCTACTCGCAATGCACAGCGCGCTTTATGTGTTGTTGACTCGTAGTTTTTACGTATATTTATTTACGCATGTTTAAGTCTCGCTTTGAGTCACAAATTCAAGATACAGTACCGATTGAGCATATGTGTGCATCGTAGCCGTGCGATGTCATTGGGTATGTTATTGGTATGATGAACTAATCAAATTTGTTCAGACTGATGATTTTGTAGAAACTAGCTTTTTGAAACGAGAGTTTGATTGCTATATTAACGTTTTACCCTGACCAAATGAGATCGTAAATAAAACCAAAGCAACAACCTTTCCTGCATGCTATCACAAACCAGAGAAATGTGAGCTCACGGAAAAAGCGTAAGCTGATTAAAACAAGAACTACAAAACAGCGCTTTAGAACACACATTACAAATTTGAATCCATGCAAAATACCGTGCTGTTTGCGTGCGTTAACATTATTAAACCAGCCCTTCCCCATTCAAATTGAAGCAAACCCGTGATTTGAGCTAAAGTGAAGCAAAAACAGGCAGCACGTTATGAGACAGAGAAAGTAGATATATTTGTACTATCATGCTCAAATTGGAGCTACAGCGAATGATTCACATATCATTTATATAGAAATTCAAATATTCTGGCGTTGCGCTCGATTTGTCTCGCTGGCGTGCGTTCTAACGTTATCTCACATAATAAAAGAAACAAAGCCGTCGAGTAAGGAACGGATGAAGCGTAGTAAAAGCTGGCACTGCTCGGACAAAATGCGATGCGTAACGAGGGACGGACACAAGTAATTTGAGTAGGCGGACTCATCGATCTTAGGTTACCGAGAGGTGGATGCTACACCGACATGAAATTAGTGTTTGTTTCTACTAATGCTTAGTACATATTTTTCAGTTTTGATATACCAACATGAAGCATTCACGACGTAGTCGAGCATGATTTAATTGCTGTCAGTGCCAGGACAATTTTATACGCCGCCGTTTTAGAAGTATGGAGTAACTGGATGTAAGAATATAATAGGTTTGAATACGTAAAGAATGGGAATATATGGTAGTGTGTTGTGTCACACAATTCGCAAGGATTGGTATTCGAGCAAGAAAACATTACCGTACAATGCGTATCATTTATGGAACGACCGTCACTTACGGCAGAAAATAAAATTCGTATTAGAAGGTGCATCGGAAATCATCCTGCAATCCCCAATGTCCAATTTCTTGTGCGACCGACTCACGTTGTTCATCATTTTGTAAATGCTGTCTTTTTGTATATCGAAGTACCTCAAATTCATGTAGGTATAATATGTGATAAGCGGCTGTATTTGTGCACTTCGAGTATTGCACACGTAGATTTCGCATACAAAAAGAGCTAGAAATTTGCTTATATAAAAATATATCGGAACCGTGGATTTTAAGAAGTGTATAAAATTACAGCACGCGCACTAGCCATATTTGTGACGTCTATTCCAATTGTTCACATTATTTTGCTTTGACCACAGCAGTTGACTTATACCTTAACTCAGGTGGCGAATCTCTTCGAATCTCGCTATTTGGTCGAAGTTTGCCTTCGCTTCAACGCGGAAACACCATTGCCGTACTGTAGCAAAAACGAAGCACGGATGGGCCGGGGACAGTGTCGGTATCAGCGCCAGTCCCGCCAGTTCAAAGACACATTCGACGTGTACAGCGCAGCATGGCATTGGTGCATGCACCAAACACGTCAATAGCACGGCCATCACCGCGAGCGCCGACCCTGCCGAACGCTACAAATGAGACTACTATCAACAGCAACACATCTGACTCAAGCACCAGCATTGCGGATGAAACGATCCGCGTTCCGACCAAGTACATTGACCCTCGACAGGACCTCTGTCGCATCGAGATCGTGTCCGAGTCGTGCTCGCAGGAGCGTACGTGCTCAGCGTGTCTCGGCGCTGCTGTGCTGGAGCGACCAGCCGGCTGCTTCCTTGACGCTGCTTCTGGCATCTGCAACACATTCAGCCAGCTCGACCTCCCGCAGTCGGTCATCAAGGCGTTCAATAGCTCGACCGCATCCGCGGCAGCAACCGCATCGAGTCAGTGGCAGCTGCTCGAGTCGGTCGGCATCCTTGCGTCGAGCAGCCGGCAGTACTGTGCGCGTCTTGATCCAGCGTGCGCGCTGTGTGCAAATGCAGCGAACAACCCGCAGTTCGCGCCGTCATTAACTGAGCTCGCAACGATGTCGGCCGATCGACGCATCTGCTTTGGCGTCGACGGCTGCGTATGCGTCGCTGCGTGCGAGTCGATTGAGCGCGTCGCGGTGACATCGCGTCGCTGTCCAGCACCACAACTGCCATCAGCGAGCTCTGAACAAGTGACTGGGTCGTTTCCGAGCGTGCAGTTTATCGTCCTGTTCATCGTGGTTGCGTTCCTGCTCGTCCGGTGTGCGACCGAGTACGTTCGGATCTACTGGCATCGTCGTCATCTTCCCGGTCGGCGTCGATTGGTTGCTGGTGCACGCGTCGCGCGAGGTACGAACAGTGGCACGAGCGGCTTGATCGAAAGCAATCGACTGCGACTCTCCGGCTGGATCGCGTGGCACCGTGAGCTGCGGGAGATGGAGCGCAACGGTGACTTGCGGTACATCGATCTTGAGACTCCGAAGCACCCGACGACGACGCAAGATAATGGAACAAACAACAATAACAGTAATGCTACCGATGCATCCGCTGCAAACGTCGCTGCGATCCTCGCTGGGTGGGGAGTCAGTGCAAGCAGCAACAACGACAGCAACAATCGAAACAGCAGTAATAGCGCGATGGCAGGTGAATTACTGGCGCGGCCAGCGGCAAGTGCGCTATGAAATCATAAGTGCTGATGTTATGTGTAATGAAATTGCAGCGCAATCAAATCTCTGATATATCGTAAAAATTCGTTTTTACTCCTTTCATATAATTAAATCAATATAAGAACCAGGATAAAATGACATAGTTACAGAAAAATCACAAGTATACACAAATCCGAGCAGCGAGCGAAATTTGTGCCAGATTAAACAAATCCAACTCTATTGCTCTACATTCGCCGCACAATGGTCAGATCGAGCGTCTAGCCAGCAAATAACGACGCTTTAATGTAAGGAGTTCGAGCAAGAGCATGTCGGTGTCATGATGTAGTGACTGCGTGACGACACGTGGAAAGAGAGTGGAGCGGAGCGAACGAGAGCGACAGCTAAAAGATGCGCTTGTGTATTGATTAGCAATTTACAAAGTGTTCGTTGTATCGTAATCACATCTACTTTTGGTCATACAGTGGTGCGCAAAAGTCCGTCCGCATCCATGATTTCGAAAAATTTGGCACTGCAAGCGGCCTCATAACCAGTCATGTTTATATGTGTTTTTAATAGACATACAAAGGATAAATGCAAACTTGAATTGTATTCAAAGCTAAAAGAATGCTCGAAAAACAGAAATCGGAGTTTTTGGCTATGCTCAAAAGTCCGTCCGCACTTGAGTAAATGTGCTTCAACGGTCGATGGAAGCGCCTCTGCTCAGCACAATCTCAACCATTCTTGACGTCATACTCTCGAAGAGCCTTTGGAGGTAGCTCAGCTGGATCTTGTCCCAACTTTTGCGGAGCGCGATCTTCAAATCCTCTCTTGACACGAACTGCCGCCCATTTTCG
>JAADXH010000319.1:0-26578 GCA_023337595.1 Globisporangium camurandrum
ACAATACTTTGAATGCCAACATTGTTTTCGTACAATTTCGACACAACAGACGACGAGACAAAACAACCAACCGGACAAATCACGAGCATCATGGCGTCAACTGGTGCTGCCGCCCCCGCGATCCAGGAGAGCCCCGAGGCGGTCCCTAACAGTTTTTGTAGCCAATTAGTACTACATTGTTATAGTTTGCTGCATTAGTTGTAGCATTGTTAAGGCAAAATAGTGGTGTCAAACCATATCTTATAGTTTTTCATGTTACTCACAAAACAAACCATTTATGTATAAACTGCTACGATAGTTCTGAAACATGTTCTCTAAAGTACTTGAGAACATATGTATATATCACTGGAGCAGATATTTTGAAGTTCTACTACTTTGGGCACGTATAGAGCAATCACCTCGACTTATTCCGATGAAAAGAAATTTGAAATAACATTGAGATCTAAAATAGAACGACAACTACTCAATTGCAGTCACTTTTAGTATCGGTTAAAAAAACACTAAAAAAATCAACGACATGGAATGAATGGCAAAATATAGCAAATCGAATGGCAAATCCAATGCAAAAAGACAGTTTTGGATCAACAACAGGAGAGTAGCCAAAGTAGACTCACTAAATTCAGCCAACCAAAGCAAGGCAGCTACTCTAAGAGCATATTGACGCCATGCGCAAAATTAAAACGAGCATCTCTTAATCATATTAAAAAGACGGACTACACCCGAATAGTATTTTAATTCACAGACATGAACGACCGCAAACAAAGCAAGCAATACCACGTGATCAATGCAGGCGCATACAAATGTCATGACTGTTCCTCACCCCGCCAATCCTACTCCCAAGTCTCGCCGTTGCAGCAAGCAGCGCTGGCGCGACGCCGCAGAGTCTTGTCGCGAGGTGCAGACATGACGACATCATGTGTATAGTGCTCCAAGCGGGACGACCGTTTTTACTACGCTTCGCTAAAAGAACACGACAACACTGTCCACGAGTTTGATTTGGCACGGAAACAATGTCGAGGCAACCTCTTGCGACAATTGGCCACAGCTCTATGTGGTGGGATGGAATGGGTGTCTCGATATATTGAGCCCACTCGTTGAGTACCGTAGCGAGACAAACAAAGTATCATTGAACAGCATGATTGCAATACGTATTCCTGCTTGGAGTGGAAACGCATTACGCAACATACACTACGTCTCGAATGAATTCTGCACGGAAAATGGACGCTGCAGATCTGCGAAAAGAGTTGACAAGCAAGAACTCGAGGCTGAATCACACCTCTCGGGCAACGCTCAGAGTAAACATGCGCATTCTTGCTAATTAATTTCATTGAAAGATCACATTGCTGCAAATAGACGAGGAAATAACTGGTCTGTCTCTTTATGGTAGGCAGTTCTTCATTGTTGCATTTTCACGGCCATGTAAACATCGCGTATGCAGCACCTAAGTGAAGATAACCGTTGCTTAACGTATCTGCTTGTATATAAAAGAATACATCGTTACACCTGAGAAAATGCATTACTTTATTTCATGAACGACGTTCTAAACTAATATGCTGTTAAGGCGTCTCAAATCATTTTACATCAGTAGAGACGGAGAGTCTGTTTATATATTACACGTAAAGTACTATACGCTACCATTAAACTGTTGCCTGAGCCACTGACCCTCGTATCAGTGCTACACATTGACGCATAGAAGAGGTCGTCGACGGTAATAATGCTCCTGCACACAGCAAAACGACACGCGTAGCTAGGTGACATGTATTGTGAGTCGATCAATTGCAATTAGACTTTAAGGACCTCGTGCCTCGACATCGTCGGCCAGTCTACAAGATTGAGTCACACCTCGACTTCATCGATCACGAACTTGGTGCACTGCTGCCCAAGGCTTGAAGTTATATCGACATGTTGTAGTCGTTCTATGATCTGCACTAATTCGAATCTGTCTGCAAACACATGCAGCTGTTGAAATGGTGTTATACCGTACGACACAATAAATCATTTTGCAAAACTCGGTACTTTATATTTTGAAGTGCCAAGTGGCGTACCGCCAAGAAAACATCAATTGTATAGTTGTGTATTATTGAGAACGATGTGATGCGTGTAATCGAGCCGATGCAAACAAGTCGACTGCAACAGAAGCTGCAGTACTGCGTCTTTTAAAACTGGAGCGACTGTCGTCATCAGCACTATGCAGGAGGAGATATATCGTTTTTGCTTACGAAACGCTCCTCGACTTTGCCACGCATATATCCAGTACGTCGAAGTACGTCGACGTGTCATTGGTCCCACCAACGTCAAATTACGTCAAGCAAGTGTTCTCAAACGTACGACTGACGGTCAGTTCCGGTTGACATGCGTTGTTGCGAAGTACCTTGTGGTGTGCATGTTTTTGTGCGTTAATAAGCAGTTGTAAGGTGTGACTTGGTGTGCTCCATTTCATATAACCATGTTAACAAAAGCAATCACCGCACAGGCGTTGGCAATGTAAAATTCTTGTCTTGTCCTATACGGGATATGGTTCTAATATTCACGTGTCAATCAACATGAGTTTCCTACCTTACACAGTCATTTTCGACAGACCGGTCTATCACGGGATAACGAGGGGAAAACCGCACTATTTGTCGCTAGTGTCTTGACTCCTTCACCAATAATGATTTTGTACGGAGACGAGCGCACCAGCGCTATGCGTTACTCACAGCAATGATATTTTTTAATCACACACGAACACCTGAGGCAATCGTTAATAATTACATCACCGTGAGGAATACGGACAGTGTCAGTGTCTGTTGCTAAATTTTAATTCTCTTCCAATTTATAATACATTTTAGATACTCGCAATTAGCTGTAGCAACAGTCTCAAGAGCAACAGCGCCAGCTCAGTAGGAATAGCACCGGCTTTGTAGCCATCCAGAAAGTATGGCGCTATCGTACGTCGCTTGGTGACACTACAGGAGCGGGAGTGAATGCGCTAGATATATTTGGTCAAATGAAGCTGAGTGCTCCATTATGTGTTTACGGATGGTGTTTTGATTTAAAGAAGAACTGCTGGATGGTTGTACTTGCAGTTCGTTTTACATCACGTTTGGATTGTTTGAACCTGTTAACGTGGTTACACATTCATCTACACAAAAAGGTATAGAAAAATTCTCATTCCATTGTATATTCAACTTACATTTAATAAAGCGGCAGTACGATATTGCATACAGTATCAGCCTTGAGGGACATAATACTATGCAAACGTTTTATTATCAAAATTGATCAACCACTGGGTCTTTTTCAGTACTAGTAGAATCAAATTTAACAGAAAGTTCGTTATCGATATAAAACACGAGAGAGTCCCTGATTTTAAAACGCGTTCGTACAGCATACGATATCATGTATGAACAAATTCTTTCATAGTTGAGGTTAGGTTCAACGATATGCATTAACATGCGCTCATCGTATATACACCCCCAGATATTGGGCATATTGCATAGCATATGAATATTGCAGAGTTTCATGTATGAGCATTGTTCGAGACACATATTCTCTCCTGTTTATAGGCTCAGCATAACCTCACAAGAAATGACTGGATGCAAAGCGATCTCTTATAACGCGCATTGAGGCAAAGAGAAATAAAGCGCGTAGCGAGGCAGCATTGGTGCGCTGTCGAGCAAAGAGCACCAACTGGCATTCATTTATAAGTGCGGAGGCGGTTCCAGCGACCAATGATTATTGTGCGGAGGAAAATCACCATCCGAAAATTAACATGCTTTTTGCACATGCTCCAATTCATACTGTTGTCAAACACTTGCTATGACGTTTGAAGATATGTTGACCTTTTTGGTCGATCTCGATGTGTGATCTTGGCTACGCTTGATATAGCCGGTGACTTGTAATGATCATATAGAATATCTACTAACATGCACAACATTAATATGTAGTACAAGTAGTAGTATTCGTGTGTGACAAGTATCTGCGGCAGCAACGTAATAATCAATTAGTTATGGACTAATGCAGTTCAATTTTGCAACGAGGTGAAGGAATACTAAATAGTACGTTTTTGTTGTTTAGAATACAAATTTTTGCACATTACGTAATACTAGCAACCACCGCTTTTTATGCTTTACTGATGGCGCAAAACTTCCTGCTAAATTGACTAATTGAAAGTTACTTTAATATTGCATCAGTACCTTGGTTCATAATTTATAGAAACGTAGTCTCAACTATCATGGAAAAGTCAATTTATGAAAGGAATACCACAATCGAGTTCAAGTATACGAAAGTTATTCAAATATCTCAGTCAAAGTGCTGGTACTATAAAAAGCATTTCATGGTCGTGTATTAATATCTTGCAACTAATACAATTTCAAATTACACATACGTGCCCCGAACGTGTACTTTAATTGTACAGACGTTGTTTTGGTGTGCTTCAAATTACCCAATCTAAAGCCAAACCTACGACATTGTGCGTGACACTATTAAGAGACATAAACCTACCATCATAAATTTTGAGAGAGGATATCTACAGAGTGAATTCTACGTGCAGGCTTACAAGGAGATACTTGATATAGTATACATATTTTTGTGACATTAATTTTGCTATCGTAGTAAAAGAAGTGTATCTTTGAGTAGCCTCATACATTTCTCCAAAAAGAACTCATATTTGGCCTGCTACAAATACTATTCTAGAAACGTATGTAGCGTATCATTAAAAGTATTCAGGCATACGTTGGTTGTGTATCAAATCGCTTGATATATATTGTATGCCAAAATGCGGGCCCATAGCACAACTACTGTTGAGGAGAAAAACCTCAACGACACACAATAAATTCCATATACCGTATAGAAAGTCATAGCTACTGTGTATGCAACATTTCCACTTCAAAATTTACAAATAAAGTGCAAGGACAGATACGGTCAAAGTTGTCAACACCTTGAATGTGAGTAAACTGCGTCGTTTCTGCTTTCGGTTGATCAAAATTTGGTCCAATGCATCGACTAAAATATCACGACAATGTCGAGTTTTGACGATAAGATTTATCGTAGCGTTTCGACAGCTCAGCCAATGGTTATTGTAGAGGGTGTACATGTCTGGTATTATCTTGTACTTTGAATAAAAGGTGTCTTATATACATAATACGTACAAAGCATATGTAAAAACAGGTTTGTTTTGTCAGACTCATAGCAACACCAGGGAAATCTCATACATAATCCAATAATACTTATTCGTCAACCCAAAAACGTTTCGCACATCGATTGCTATTGGATAAACCAGGACCGGCTAGTAATTAAGTCATTGTTTACAGCCATAAACGTCGTCCAATGTACACTCGTGACATTTATTTGCGCAACGCTTTTCTCTTAATGAATATTCTTCGGGATTCAGACAGTATTGTACACGCAAATATTTCTAGACAAATACGACGTCTACTGTACATGCACTCATATCAATATCATGTTCTTTCGTATCGTAACTTGACGAAATGTATTTTGAAGAGAATAGATGACTGTATTAACTATACCTTGCAAATCTAACACCACAATGTGAGCTATCGCTATAGTGTTTAAGAAACTTAACAATATCCTTTCGGGACAACAAAGTACATCAAAATCAGAATCATTTAGTCGAAACAAAAAGCCTCAAAATAGCTAAGATGTGTTAGACGAGTAGTGACAATGTCAGCTACACAGCTTAGCTGTATTCGTTGGAAGTTGCAGATGCGTAACATCCATAGCTGGATTTTATAACTATGTATACAAAGAACGTGTTTTAAATTACGTATTGCTTACATTGCCCGAACATTCTAATATTCGTAATGAATTTATGTCTGTGTTATTGATAATATATTTAACACTAGTTAAATAGCAATAGAAAATTAGTATTCACTCTACAATAATCCCAACTAGAATGCTATACTACGCATGAGTGCCAGAGATGGAAATTAAGAGTTCTTCAATTGTAGATATTACGGCGGTAGTAGTAACTGGTCAATTGAAAAATGAGTAAGGCAGATGATCGAAAAACAGCTGCCCATGGAATCTCGAGAGGTGTACGTATATAGAATATACATAATACATTCATGCTAATCTACACAATAATTAATCTACGCAATTGATGATTTTGGTTAGCTAGTAGTCAAACGATACATGTAGCAACTCCAATATGTCTGTTTTGTACAACCCACACTGTGATACACGGTGGCAGCTTCTATTTAGTAACCGTCGAAATATTGGATTCGATTAGGTGTTTCTTTTCATTATGCTCACGATTTGCAAAATCGCATAGTATTGATAAATGCTTAAACCATAAATGACATGCACAATCCAAACAGGCAATGAGTGCACCATCGAGTAGGTAGTACGAGTGTGCAAATAGTAACTCATCATCTTGTCTACATGTAGATGCGCATCTTTATCAAAGTGTGAAGTTGATCATCGAAATGTGGATTTGACAAAAAATTGTTACTCGGATTTAGGTATGGCAACAATAATTAAATAGTACATACAAATTCAATTACTGTGCTTCTTTGTATGCATAATCATTAATCAATCGGGCAGCGAACCAGTTTCTTCAGTACAACCAGGATGAGACCGTGCATAGGCCAACGACACACTAATATTGAATGAGGCATACGCATTAATCTAGGCATATTCATCTGACACGGACCTATACGTGGATTGGTAGTCATTGAGGCAGCACTTCTCGAGGAGAACATCTACTGCGTGTCATGAAGACGCGTATTTAATCATCTATGGTTGTATTGTCATTTCAGTACTCACTGTTTTGGTAAATTCAGACTAATTCGCCCAGCAACAGTTATCGAGTAGTATATAGGACAAGCCACAAATTATTACACTCACTATTTGAACATGGCAACACAGAACAATGAATTAGAAAAATCGATGGATTTTCTCACACGGATAAATAATTTGGTGAAGTCATCAGCGCGTGTGAAATACACAAATTAAAGTCAGTTGCAAAAGCGACTAGCAATGGTATAATAACATAGATGTCGGCCAGTCTACGAATGCAAGATTTTTCATCAAAGGGTGCCTCTCGTCGTGCGTCGCGTAGCTGGCGGACTTTACTGAAGTAGTCTAACGAACCTAAACAGTGTTAGATTGTTTTTCTCTGTAATGTTGTACATCGTGGATAGTACGAACAACACACATACCTTGGACGAATGAACTCCACGTCAGCAATCGGGGTAGCGCGTCTCAAGTCCTTATATGGAATTTAAACAGGATGTAGTTTGGAACTGTCACAATGTGGCTCTACTGCACAATTATACAGCCCAACAGCACAAAAATTATGTACAGTACACAATATGACTTGTAATGCTGATAGAACAATACAAAATAATAATTATCGTTACCGTAATATGCAAAGCGAGTACTATATATCGACACACGCTGGAAAACACACAAAACAAAAAAAAAACATGTGCAACGTCCAAGCAGCTGCATGTTTACAAAGCGAGGCTCCTGATGTTCTATTGATCGCTCGAACGCGTACTAGTCGATAGTGATGCGCTCCTAGCATAACACTGTCAACTGCTCGCTTGGGAGGTTCTCCTACACCCTGACATTAGCAAGCGGAAAGCATTGAGAGAGAATAGCAAACTCTTTTGCAGCAGCGGCGTATTTTGCAACGTCATCTGGTTCGGCAGACAAAACGAACACACATATGCGTCGAACAGCATATATGCCTGTGATTCCACAAGCTTTTGGTCTATGGCGGATGTCTCGGACATGGAGACTCCGACGACGACGGAGAAGGTACGTAGTCAGAGTCACTAAGAAGGTAGGCGTGTGGAGAGTTGAGCATTGCTGGCAGCTGAGGTGTCTTGCCGGATGCGCATCGCTTGTTGCGGTGACGAGGGGATAAGACTTTTGACTTTGCCAATATCATGAAGCGAATAAAGCATCACACTAAAAGAAATCAATTTGAGGGATGAAGCCAAAGTAGATATATGTTTACACCAATAAAAACAATTTGCATACATTCTCTTGCTTGACTACAATTGTATGTAACAAAATAGTAGGATAGGCTTCTTTTCTGATACAGCGAAAGCATATTATCGTACTTCGTGTAGTGCTAAACTTCATATGATTCGTTTTTTTCTTCCCATCCAGTTTATATCTATCTAACACCAACAACCGTTTTCCTAAGAAAGCTGTATCCTCCAAAACATGGATCAGTTTAAGCTGTAAAATCATCGATTGTGTGAAAATTGTAAATCACGCCATACAATTGCACAAACATGATTTATGGTGTCTAGCATAAAACGAAAAGGCGGGATCCAGCTTTACGGTAAATACGATAGAAAATATGGACGTCAATTAATCACTATCCGCATTATTCATTATTTATGTGCCGTATTGGCAGATTGGATGCAAGAGGTGCAATTCCTCATGGTAGTGAAAGATATAATCTTGTTACGATATTTCTTATCTACGAAGTGCGCTCAGACAAAGTCACATGCTATTTTTGATATATGCGTAAACTCACGTTCGCATCCGGCAGCGCAATAGTCTGAAGTAACTATCCAGAGGTATGATTATATGAGTGGTTGCATCGCTCATTTACTTTACCATCGATCTCACTGCAATAAATTATGTATACTACTGCAAATCAGAAAATTTTGAAGATACCATTCGTGGTAATACAACATTGAATTCCTTTAAAAATCAACTGATACGACAAAGTAAAAGTGTATGTTTTTCATTATCTCATGTATATTTAACTTCGGAGCTAAATTGGATCAGTACGATCCGAATACACGACATAAAATCCCACTACTTGATGGATGTGATCGCCTGTCTACTACAAATAATTCCGCAATTATCTAACCCCGATCAAAAACTCTTGGTACTGTTTACAAGGTTTTGCAAAAATGTCGGTTGCAAAAGTCATGAACATTTGATGATCAAATTGTGTATTGGAGCCAATTTTTGTACATGGTCTTTGTAGCCACTATATTAATATTGAGAAATAATCATGTTTGACATGTTCGTGCTCTATACTAATGAGCTTAATTTGACTAAATTCGATCATTGGGAATGAATGTGTGAACGATGTGTAAGTGTCACTTTATAAATAGAAATAGAGAGTTATCATTATTTGATAAGTAAATTGGATAATCGATCAGTATTTCCAGGTCATCTAACTCGAATACCAGTAGCTTGGTCTGTCCATGTGGTAAAAATACACAAAAACGCTACTTTGACGCAATGACATACATGCTGTATGTCTAGTGTCTGATGGGTATCATGTCTATACTATTGGTAGCTATATGCTGATACAAATATTGATTCGACCAGCCAAGATTTCATTGCTTTTGCGTATTAAAACGGCGATCGCAAGGCTTGCAGCTCAAGTGATCGTTATAAAACAATGCCGGGTAGCACGACAAATCAACTATTGAAACGCCGATTTCGACAAAATCAACAGCTCGCGTGGAAAGCCACTACTTTATCCGAGTTATCGATCACATGAGCTGGAATACGTGTACATCAGTGATCGTTGTCTGTATCGTCGTAAATTTGTATACTGTAAGTGAATTGGGGTAAAAACTACAGCTTACATCATATAATGACTAAAGTGCAAAAAGGATTATATATATATATATATATGAAAGTATACGACGCAAAACATATAGGTTTATCGCAATCTCGTCATCGTGCAGCCAACCAGCGCACACAACCTACGTCGAGTACGCCAGCTCGACCGCTTGCGTGCCCACTATCTGCCGGCTTCTCGCGTACTACACCCGTCTGTTTGTGACGCGCCCATCCACACGATCTCCTTCAGCCGCTTACCGGTGCACACATTTTTCGCACTTGCTCGTTTGTGCTCGCTACGCCCGTGCAATGTTTGTGCTCACGCGCATCTCGGACGTCATCCCCGTGAGCCCAGAGCTCTTTGACGCGGACTACACAAAAGTGCTCGTCGAAGAGATCGACCGCAAGTACGCAAACAAAGTGATCGCTGACGTCGGGCTCTGCCTCACGATCTACGATTTTGTGCACATTGGCGACGCGTTCGTGCATCCGTCCGATGGCACATCGCACTCACAAGGTACAGCTGCGTTCGTTCCTGTCTGTCTGTCGTACGCAATGAGGCGCCTGTGCGCTTGGCCGTAGCATGCAGTAGTGCGCATTAGCTGCTTTGGCTGACACGACCTCTCGTCATCGTACACAAAACGCAGTCGAGTTCCGCATGGTCGTGTTCCGTCCATTTGTTGGCGAAGTGCTCAAAGGCCGCATTGTGAGCTGCACGGACGAGCACATTCGAGGTGCGTTGTCTCACTGCGTCGCACTTGTCGTTTAATTGTAGCATTAACCGCTTTGCTAATCGACTGACGCTCGTGGCTCTTGTGTGTGGCTCTCATTTCACAGTCTCGATGGACTTTGTGCAGGACATTATCATCCCGTCGTATGCACTCCAGACACCGTCGTATTTGTACGTATCTCCTTTTGACTCTACGCTCATACGCTTGCTGCGTTAAACTGACGCTCTTCTCTGCACACGTGACAACGACGACAACAGTGACACTGCAGAGCGCCTGTGGGTCTGGAAATACTCGGAAGGACAAGGTGTGCGATTGACTGTAGATGCGCCCCATCCGCCATGCAGTACACTGACCCAATGACCCAATGTCCCAATGACCAATCACCCAATCACCCAATCACCCAATCACCCAATCCATTACGGTATCACAGAGAAATTCTACATGGACATGCATGAAGAGATCCGGTTTCGTGTGACAAATATCAATTTTACACGCGTGACGAAAACGGCGACCGGTGCGGCTGCACTGGCTCTTTCTGTGTACTTTGGCTGCTTTATGACTCGATTGACATGCGGGTGATTACGCAAACACTCTCTCCATTAGGCATCCAAGCGACCACGACGGAAGCAACGGACAAAGCGTCTGCAGCAGCAGCTGCTGATGCAGCAAGTGACATGCGCCAGTCGCTCGCACGGCGTCGGTCGTCGAGCGTCGATTTGTCGGACAGTGACCCGACGCCGTCTGCGATCCACATCCTCGTGCGTTTTGGCTGTTTGTTTGATCTGGCTTCGTGGAGCTTGATGGTTATGGTTTGTATTGATGTTGTTGTTTGACATAGGGGACGATCGACGAAGACGGACTCGGTTTGACGTCGTGGTGGATTAACTAATTGACACACATCTACCCAGCCGCTCGCCACAGGACGATAGCAATCGAATAGATAGAGGACAATACAACAGGAACATTTCTTCCCGATAGTATATATACATATATATTTTATAAGAGGCATAAAAACAACTATATAAAGTGGTTTTTGCTCTATCGCAAGTTGAAGCGACATCACCAAATGGAAGCGACTTTGACACGTGCAATCGCTGTCTTTGGTCATGTCGCTCAAGTCGCGCGCAGAAGTACAGCTCGTCCAGGCGCTCAACGACCAGCAGCACAAGACGGCTGCGTCCACTGCTGCTGCTAGCAGCTTCCTCTCCCACCAACAGCAACGAGCGCATACTGACACCGACGACGATTATGGTGACATTGACGACAATGGTGAGTATGACGATGTGATCCGTCCAAGTGACCAGGACGCATCTTACCGCCAACACATCCGCTCGACCAAGCCACGTAGCGGCGCACACGATGACACTGCTGCAATGGTCGCCCAGGTCCGCGAGCTCCAGGACGATTACTACGTCGTCGGTGCGGCCACCAACGACGTCAGTCGCACGCACACACAGAGCAGTCAGATCGAAGCGAATGCAGTCGCGCGGCGCGAGCAGCACATGTCAGCATTGCAGCACTACACGGAGCAGGTCCAGCACATCAGCGACGACATGGAGACAGCGCTCATTCGTGCTGCAGATAGTGTGAAAGACGCACTTGCTCAGATTGACACACAACTATTTGCTGCATCCAAGACGCTCGAGGACGACGCGCAGCTCTTGCACGCGAGCAGCAGCGACATGGACGCGCTCTGGCGCAACGCGATGCTTGCGCCATGCACCATACGCACGCAACGCATCGATGCGTTTGCGACCGAACTCGACGCGCTTGAGGACACGCGACTTGCGCGCGTGCGCGTGGCGCTCACAGCACTCACAACCGCGCTCATGACGATCGCACATGCATTGCCGCCCGAGGTCGAGCGGATCTTGGAGCGCGAAGCGTTTGCAATCAACACCGTCGTGCTCACGAACCGGCAGGTGTATGCGGATCTAATTGCACGCATTGCGACAGCAGACGTCACGGTCCTCGTCGATGCGCGCGCAGCGTTTGAACGCGGCTTACGCCACTGGCGCCACTTGCACCACGATGCTGCGCTTGCAGCGTTCCAAACACGCGTCGCGTCGAGCGAGTTTGTCGATCCGTTCGAGCGCCGCGCGGTGCTTGCTGAGCTGCGTTTGCATCAACAGACGCTACACACGACCGAGCGCCTCGACGTCCTGACGCAGTTGGAAGCACAAGGCGCAGCGCTCACGTGTGCGACCGCGCAGCGCGTACTCGAGCGCGTCCAAGCAGCACAAGCGATGGACGCTGCAGCAACGCGTGCGTTCGTCACGCAGCTCGAAGCGCTGCATGCTGTTAACGTGCGTGACGGCATCGCATTACGCGAAGCGCTGCGGCTCGAGCTCCATGGCTTTGGCGCGCTCGCACTCGAGGGCGACATCGACGCATGCCGCGATACGCTCGCGGCAGCGCTGCAGACCGACAGCGCGGCGCTCGACGCGCTCTTCCGCACGGCCGGCGGCTTGCGCAGCGAGCTCGAGAGCGTCGTCAAGCGGCTCCAGCTCGCTGAGCTCGTTGACACAACTGCGCACTTGACGCCACTCGTTGCAACGCTCGACGTTCTCTGCAGTGCACTGCCGCTCGCACGCGTGATGGACGCAAGTGGCAAGAGCAGCGAGCGCAAAGCACTGCTCGCGACGCTCGACAAGCTCCGGCAAGCGCATAAACACGAGATCCCATCGCTGTTGTCCGTGCTGCAAGCGCAGCTGAGTGTGCTGCACAGTCTCGTCGGTATGGACAGCGACAACGACGCTGCGTTCCAGCACGAGCTGCAGGAGGTCAGCAAACAGCTCGATGCGCTCGTTGTCGACAGCGCTGACAGCAGTGACGTCGACATTGATGCGACAGCAAACGAATCAAGCAGCAGCACTGCGAGCGTCGACCTCCACGCCGTGCGGCGCGTCCAGCGGCGACTCGGGACGCTCGTGTTTGCGAGCGAGCTCCCACACTCGATCCAGCAGCACGTGGTGTCTATTGCAGCGCAGCTCACACTGCAGCAGCACGCAAACGCTGTCGTCGACACGGTGATCGCAAGTGCGTGCGACCCGTTGCTTGCGAGTCGTACGCAAGCGAGTGAGTGCTTTGTCGCAACGCTCGCTGCTGCACTCGAGCACCAAAACGCGCAGCTCCACGACCAGACCGAGCGGCTTGCGTCGTTTGCGCTCCAGCTGGCACAATGCCTCGCACAGCGCGTCGAGCGCATACGCTACATCGATCTGAGCGCGCTCGATGCGCTCGATGCGCTCCAGGACGACAGCACCGAGTGGCTCGCAGCGTTCGAAGTGCAGTACGTCGACCGCTGTGCGCGACTACGACATGCGCCAACGGACCGCGCACTGCAGAGCGAGCTGCACGCAGCAGCTGATCTACTGCAGCAGATCGAGCGCGAGTACCGATTGTGCCATGATTGCGTCGGCGTCGCTGCCGAGCGCCATGCAGTTGCGATCGAGACGCATCGTCGCGTCGTGCTCGAGCATGTCTGTCGGTTGTTTGGACTCGTTGTTGCCGTTGATCGTCGTAGAGAGGAGGACGACGCTGTGATCGATGCAGCCGCGCTGGACGTCGATACGTTCTTGAGTGCTGTTGACATTGAAACAGTCGTACGGCCACTGCCTTCGCCTTCGTCGGCGTCGCTTGTGCCGAGTAGTAGCGACGCAGCAGCTGGTGAGAGGAGCAGTAGCGTCGACAGTGCCGAGAATCCACAAGACAGTGTGGCTGGAGATACGAGTCGCATGACGCCGCGCAGTGAGCTGACGCCAGCAGCGACGCCAGCAGCGACACCAGCGACCACAGCACGCAGCGTCAGTCGACCAACGACCGTAGCGAGCTCTCGTACAGTCACTGCTGCTGATGATGATGACGCAATGCCATTGTTCAGTGCGTCGTCAGGCCTCGAAGCTTCGATCGCAACGTCGATCCCGGAGCTTGTGACACAGCTTCTGTCTGCACACGACGCAGACACAGACGCTGAGGGGACAGACGCAGCCGCAATCGAAGCAGCAGCATTGCAAAGTAGTGATAATGAAGGAGCAACAGCAGCTGGCGCCACTGCGCCGCCGCCTCCATCATCATCCGCATCAGAGGCGTTGCCGACAGATGAACTGGACGCAGATGCACTCGCAGCGCTCGCAGCGACAGCAACCGCTCAACAGGACGCACGCGACCGCGTTGCGACTGAGTTCCTCACGCTCGAACTGCCACTCGTTGCTGTCGCGTCGCTGCTCACGACACTGCGCGACGCGTTCGTGTCGCAACTCGACACCGATGCACAGACGACTGCACAAACGACGCGCGCATTACAGACCAAGCGCCTCGCGGCTGCAGGCGCGACGCTCGAAGAGCAGCTGCGCATGCACTGGCCACGCACCGGGCGCCTCGACGTGCAGCTGTTTCAGCCACGCAGGAGCGAACTCGTGAGCCACCGTCAGCGCGAAGAGCGGCAGCTGCGCGCTGTCGTTCAGAAAGCTGACGCACAGGAGCGATCGTTCGCAGCGCTTGTCGTGAGTGCGACCGAACGTGCGACGTCCGTCCGTACGAAGCAACTTGCGTGCTTTGCACAACTACCGATGCAAACGAGCCTCGCTGCGTTGCAGGGACTCGAGAGCAAGTCCAAGAAGCTCCTGAGCACGTTCCGTGCCGAGAGCGACGACGTGCGCGCTGCGCTGCAGACACAGAGCGCTGCCGACAGCGCAGCGCTCACTACAGGACTCCAGGACCTCGTGCGATCGTGCGCGAGCCACGTGTTCCCAGACGTGACGAGCTGCGACGTCATCAGCGGCTGCGACTACCACAACGACGAGGTGAGTGCGTTGCGTGACCGCATCGCGACCGTCGAGACGCAGCTCCAAGCGCGCATCCACGCACGCAACGAGCGCGACGTCGCTGCGCTCGTGCAGGCGCAATCCGACGTGTTGGCGCTCGCACAGACGTTTGCAGCACGCTATGCAAGTTGCATGCAGACGCTGTCGATGGCCGACGGCCTCGGACAGACGTACGGCCGCCCGCGACGCACGGCACAGGAGCGGTACCGGACCGAAGTCACGCGCTGCGACGCACGCGCAGCAGCGATCGACGCGTTGCTGACATCGCTCGACGCACTCGTGGCGCAATGTCACACGACGACAGCAGTGCTAACGACCTCCACGACAAGCAGCAGCAGCAGCAGGCCGCAAAACGCAAAAACGATCGTCCAGCTGCTGCTGCAGCTGCGTGCAAAGCTGTTTGCCCGCGGGCGATACTTTGGTTTGCTCGTGAACGTCAGTCAGCTCGCGCCGACGCCGATCGAGTGGCGCGTCCTCGCGGGTGCGACTGGCGACGAGAGCGACGCTGTTGTCGTGATGCGCGACGCCGACGTGGTCGATGAACAGGACCAGCGCGCGGCCGCCACGTCGTTGTTGCTGTTCGACACGGTCGTGGCCGACGTCGCAGCGCAGTGTCGCACCGAGACGCGCGCGCTGTTTGAGCGCGAAGGCAAGCTCGATGAACTCCCACCTGGCGCTTCTGCAGTGCCGCCGTCGTTGGACGCGTACCTCACATCGCTCGCGGACAAAGCGCGTAGTTACAAGCAGCAGCAAGCGCTCGCGTTCCGTGACCAAGTGCATCGCTTCAGTGAGCTTATAGCGACTGCACCTGCTTGTGCGCTGCGTGACGTGTTGTATTGTGCGACGCAGTCGCTGCAGCTGACAGGAGCGACGCTTAAGCAGGCACTCGCGTGCGAACTCGATGTGCTATTGGCGCAAAAGCACGCGCACACGGTCGCTTTGCGGCCGGAGCTCTGCAGTCCCAACAATGTCGGAGCGCTGCAGGCGCTGAACGACCGTGAAGCGACGCGTTCGCAAGCGACCATCGCACAGCTGCAGCGTGTACGTACGCAGCTGCTGCAGCACTACGTCGCTGCAACGAGTGCATTTGAGCGGGAGCTCATCGCACTTGCGCGATGCCTCTTTGCAGTGCTCGATACGAGCATTTTGACGCTCGACGACCTCGCGCCACTGGAGGGCGACGACGCACTACCAACACACATGCGTAAGTCACTCAAGCGGCTGCGCAAAGCTGCACGCATCCAAGAACTCGGTGACGTGCGCGAAGTCAAGCGCACAGACATCGAGCTGCAGCGCCTCACGCAGCTCGGCGAGACGCCGCGGTTCTCGAGGCGCGCGTGGCCGAGCATCCCGGCGTTCGGCGCACACGCCGTCTGGGCAGCACGTCAGACGCAGCTACTGGCGCACGACGAGCAGCACGCGCTACCACGCAACGACGCGCTCGTGGCAATCGAGTGCAGCGCATTTGCGGTCGCCGACAGCGGTGCGTGCGTCGGGCTGCTCACGCACGCGCACCGCAGTCTCGTGACTGCGCGCGACACAGTGTACGCGACGTTCGAAAGCACGTGCACGGAACAGTACAGTGCGCTGGTCGACCCGATCCAGGAGCAACTGCGCGACGAGCGCAAAGGCCTCGAGCAGTGGCAGCAGGGCATTGCGACGATGCAGCGCGAGCAGCAATAGCTTGCACAAAATGGATACATTTGGCATTTACGATATATTTTATATAGTTCATGTCGAATGCTTGTCAATCAAAGAGCGCCATCAAATTGATTTGCATCGCTTGACAAACAGAAATCCATGTTGCGCCAGCACATGTCATTGCGCTGTCTACGTGGCGTCGCGCGGCGCAGCGTCTCTGTCTTTTCTTCCAAGACGATCTACGCTGCGACGTTCTCGACCGACTCAACGCTGCCATCGTCGCTAGCAGCGCAGTTCCCACACGCGTTCATCCACCCAACTGCAACGGTGCGACGCCACATCGACCAGTTGAGGAGACACATGCTAGTTCTACGTGCTATCGCACACTCACCGTATCATTGTTTGTCTGCTTGCTTTGCATTCGTGGCGATTCGCTATTGCATATGCACCCATGCACACATAGATCGGTGCACGGTGTCGCATTGAGCCGTTCGTGTACATTGGCGAAGGCGTCACCGTTGGTGACGACTGCTCAATCGACGCGAGCGCGACGCTCATCAACTGCTCGATCGGTTGTCGCGTCGTCGTGCACTCGGGCGTGCGCATCGGTCAGGACGGCTTCGGGTTCGCGCTTGCCGCCACCGGCGAGCACGCAAAGAAGCCACAGGAGCTGCGTGTCGAAGTGCACGACGACGTTGAGATCGGGTGCGACAAAAACGCGCTGATGCCCATGTAGCCGCAGCTGTAGGAGTAGGAAGCATTCTATTGACGTCCACACACTGCTGCGTCTATGCATCTATTTGTTTACAGCGTAAATTGTACGATCGATCGTGGGAGCTGGCGCAACACGATCGTTGGCAAAGGCTGCAAGCTCGATAACCTCGTACGTGGCGTTCTATCACCAGTCGTTATGCTCCTATTGCCTGCTGCTAGTTGCTCACAGCTCACGTGGACGCTCTGCTTGCGCCTACTATCAACAACAGATCCAAATTGGCCACAACGTCCAGCTTGGCGCAGGCTGCGTCCTCGCTGCACAGACCGGCATTGCAGGCAGCACGACGCTCGGGCGAAACGTCCACGTCGGCGGTCAAGTCGGCATCGCCCAGCATCTCGCAATTGGCGACAACGTCCGCATTGCTGCCAAGAGCGGCGTGTTGAGTGACTTGGTTTCCAACGCGGCCTACGGTCTGTTGTCTGTATGTTTGACTACTTGTCTCCATTGTAGCGCCTACTGATCGTGTCGTCACCGTTGTCGTTGTTGGCATCACAGGAGGGACGCCCGCAGTACCGATCATGGAGTTTCGGCGGCAAGTCGCACACATCAAGCGCCTCGGAAAGACGAAGAAACGAAGCGATTCGAACACGCAGCAACTAGAGGAAGCGCTATAGTCAATCGAATAAAGAGCTTCTCTCTCTCTCTCTCTCTCTCTCTCTTTCTCTCTCTCTCTCGCTTTCTCTCTTTTTCCTACTCACGCAGCTGCTTTTGCAATCGCTGGCACCTGCTGTTTGTGCTGCCGCAGGAGCGCCAAGATCACGCCCAACAACTTCTCGTACGTCACGAGCGAGATCGCAGCAGTCAACACAGTCTGCAACAGCTTCGCTTCCAAGCCTGCAAAGTACCCACGCATGCCCTGGTCACGGTAGATCTGCGCGAGACACTGCGTCAAGCCAGTCGGCGTCTTTTTAGATGGCGACGACGGCGTCGAACGCGCTGCTGCGGCTGCGCTCTGGATCCGCATGAGCGACTGGGCGACCTGCAGTGGGTACGTCACGACGGTCGTGAGCGCCTTCGCGAGCGCACCGAGCACGAAGATCTCCCACGCAGAGAGCGTCGCGCTGTTGTGTAAACGAAGCCGCCGGAGCTGCAGCGCTGTCTTCATGCGTTCGTAGCTCACGTAGTGGATCACAGGGTTAGACACGAGCATCAACGACGCAAGCGTGCCGTTCCACAGTGCTTGCCACCCCTCGTTTGCAACGATCTGCTTCAGACAGTCTATTAAAGGAGTATGAAGAAGCGTCAGAGAGAGTGTGTGTGTGTGTGAGAGAGAGAGAGAGAGAGAGAGAGAGAGAGAGAGAACGTACCCGCCATGCCCGTGTACTTGGCGTGGTCTTTCGACTTAAGGCGCATGTTCATGACCCACAATGGCGCAGTGATGTAGACGTTGATGATGCCCGCAACGCACGACAGTGCGAGGTTCTGCAGTGGCGTAATTGCATTGCGCAGTGTGCGCTGTTGGGCGTTGTGTGTACTCGCAAGACGCTGCAGCAGAGCGTTCTTGAGCCCATTGTAGCTAGAAGAGATATTTACGGGCTACTGTTATTTCGATAGTGATAGAAAGAAGGGAACAATGACAACACGCACCAGAAAAAGTAGACGAAATTCGACCCGCCAAGTGCGACTTGTGTCGACACGTGGCCTTGGTACACTTGCCACCGCTTCGTGCGCACGATCGCAAGCGCCTGCGCTGCAAAGCTGCGCTTGTCAAGCGTAGCAGGAGCCGACGGGGTTGTGGTGTGCTGCTTGTCGTCCGTGTTGTCGTCCGTTGGCGGTGTTGTTGTGGTGGCGGAAGGAGCCGCTTGTCCTTCGACTACGCGCATGCAAGTGGTTTTGCAATCACGAGTCGCAGCAATCAAAGCGTCGTGAGTCAATGTGCATTTGATGCAAACACACAGCAATGCGTAGTACGCGTGCCGCACCTTGCATGATCGTCTTGATTTGATCGAGCGGGTACAAGATCGCCATTGCGACCATGCCGCCCTGCGCAATGCAAATTGATCGATGCATGCATGAGTAGCGAAGAGAGAGATAGTTGTATGCAGAGTAGATGCATAGCCATTGCAAGCGCTTGGTAGTGGAGAGAGAGAGGAAGCAGTAGACGTACGACAGAGCCTGCGATGCCGTGCGCGAGCGTCTCCATGTTGTACGACGTGTTGCGTCGGTTTGCAAGTGTCGTTTTCGTTTTCGTTGTAGCAAATTGAACTTGTTTGTTTGCGTCGACATGTTTTGCTGTTCTATTATTAATAATATATAGACTATTTAAATACTGTACGTGCAACGGAGAGTTGTAGCGAAAGAGAAAGAGAGAGAGTGAGAGATAGTGTGTGTGAGAGTGAGAGGAGAGAGTGAGAGGAGATAGAGTTAGATAGTGAAATGCCGTTTATGCAAGTGAACGAGCCACAAGGGCGGACCACACCGAGACGTCTCTCTATGGCGGCGTGATCTTGTACGCACTTGACATGTCAACTAAACGTGTTGTCAGCGTGTTGGTGCGATGAACAGTTCAGCGCCAGCCGATGGTGACATGATCACTGTGGAGAACACAGCTCTTGACAAATTGAGAAGTCAAGTCAACATCGACGTCGCTGCTAGTCGTTGTCACACCGCAAGTCCTTTACAGCACGGTTGATTGCCACCTCACATCATCGAGCGCGTATTCACGTTGTCGCGAATTTGTGCTTGAGCGCTGTAGGCTTCTCTAGCTCAGTTTGGTGAAGGATCTGATTCGGACGCGCACTCGCCCATGCGCTGAGTGTGAGGTTGATCGGTGCGAGCCATACACACTTGTGTGGTTGAGGTGTCCGCAAACGCGATCGACGCACTGGCAGACGAGCGCGCGTAGTAGCGGGTGGTACGTTCAAGGACAAACGAAAAGCTGATCTGTCGATACCGCATCATGTATGAAGTTGTTGATTGACAAGCACCGAGTCAGCGTGCACACCCAATCGTCAACGATGCACATGATGCGCGTGACGTACACGAGGCACATGAAGCACGACGACTGCTGTTGATCTGTTTCTCCTCGTGCCGACCAGTCTCGAGTGCTCAAATACCTTTGCAACTCGGGAGGTGCATGCACCCTTCAAGGACAGCCGTCGCTCATGGTCGACGACGAACTTGTGGCTGCTGCCTCTAGCCCAGGTCTCTGTGCTGGAGCTTCGTCGTCCGCGACGATTGCAAGGCAGCAGTGTTTACACGCCCACTTGATATCAGCAAGAATATCGCAAGCTTGCAGCATCTGTCTGCTGCCGTCTGCTGTCGTCAGCACTCAGATCATCAGAGATCAAGGGGTTGGTGCGACGATGTTGTTACTGTCGGCACTCTGAACGAAGTGGCGTGCGAAATAGCGGCATGTGCAAGTTCGGATCACCAGCACGCTAGGTTCGAGGAGGTGGCGGTCGAGACACGACTCGAGACTCTCGAGCTGCGCGAGCTGAAGACTGGTGGTGCTGGTGCGTTACATGGCGCTCTCTCCATTGAAGGCAAACACGTCCGTGGAGAGTAATCGACAATGCGCATCCCGACGCTTGGGTAGATACGCTGTGGTCCGGTGACCTGAGAAATGTAATATGTTCGTACAGTATTTCGTATGTCGGCTGCGAAGCAAAGCATAAACGGCGGCATTACCCTGCGATAGGCAATGCAGTGTAAGTAAAAACCAGTTCACTCGCGGTGGTGCATAGACGAGCCGCTGATGAGCTGTCACCAACGCTCAAGTGAGCTCTTCATCGACGCACGACCCAAAAACGAAACGGGAAGCGCAACGTCAGTTTGAGCGTGTTTGCTTACTTGCAGGCGCAAGCGATCGATCGGACGTGAACACAACAGTATTTGCTAGCACGCTCCAACTCGACCACGCCTTCCATCGTCTTGCGCAAGCTTATTTCGCTCATACCCGCAGTTGCCGCCGCCGACGACGCTTCAGGTAGGCGACATGCATGACACGACCAATGCAGGGTTGATGATCCATGGCTGTACGTGCGCTGGACGCTGCAACAAGCGTTTACTCGACACGATAGACACCGACCATGTGGGTTCTCTATGGCCCCAAGTTGATGACATTGGACTGACCACTGACTTCGTGATCTGTTCTGTTTCACAACAGTAGTCACATACTCGGCGCTATATTAAAAACAAACGCAGCTCTTCAATCCGCCAAAGAGACACGCAGGACGCGAAATCGGCGACATATCCTCATTGACGCATTCACACAAACGCGCAGTCGACGCCACCGAACACGCACACTACAGCACTCGCACATCTGCTCCTCGCAGCACAAGCTGCCACCACTAGGCGCTGACGACCGATAACACACACCCACACACACATAGCGACATGCTCAGCCGCGTACTTAAAGAAGTGCGGCTGCCGTTTCCAGACGACTTCTTTCCGCCGCTCACAATCTCGCCCGAGCTCCAGAACAAGTACCACCACGCTGCGTACACGCGCTTGCACGCGACGCTGCGCGACGAGTCGCCGCTCACGCGCGTCCACCCCGCGCAGCAGCCCGAGGCGTTCAAGCTCATTGGTGAGCGCGCAAACTTACAGCTATACCGCGAACGCGGTGCCGATCGTGGCTCGGCGCTCCAGGTGATCACGATTGGCTCGCTGTCCGGGACGCTCGAGGACGTCATGTGGGGCCTCTACGCCGCGAACCACCGCAGCGTCAAGACGCAGCGCGCGATCCTCCATAAAGACTATCTCGACGCAGCGATGCTCCACGTGCTGGAAGATGATCCGTTCGTCGAAGGCGACCCGGGCTTCACCTTCCGCTTCACGGGCCTCAAGTGGCTCGCGTGTGCACCGACTGGCAAGCTGTTGCACAAACGCGACGTGTGCTGGCACGAAGAGCTCGGGCTCATGCACGACGCAAACGGTGACGAAGTCGGCTATCTGACGATGCACTCGGTCCGTTTGAGCGAGTGCCCGCCGTTTGAACAGCAGGGTGTCAAACGCTCGGACATCTCGGTCGCGTATGTCTTTCGAGACCTCGGCAATGGCCGCACGGGCGTGTACATGAGCGGAACGCACACTGTCGGTGGCAAGTCCCGCAGCTGGAGCACGGACGCTGCAATGGTCGAACTGTGGCTCGCACTCGCAAACGTGCTCGACTGCGCCCAGTCGAAGCGATTGTCGAAGCTTGTGAACAGCAAGGACCTGTTTGTCGCCAGCCAAACGTACGTGTTGTCTTTTTTTGTGTGTGCATATTTTGTCTGTTTGCAAGTTACCGGTATTTGATTTTTCAAACTAACAACTTTTGCAAAAAACAATTTGTTTTTGGTTTATTTTGTTGCAGTGGCAAGAATTGCGATATTTGTGACCAGAAGCTCAAGTTGTTGAAAGGCGGACACCAGAATTGCAAGATCTGTGGCAAGAACGTCTGCGACCGATGTCGCTTGACGAAACTGATCTACCCGACGAGCGATGCTGCCGCGTTCCCGTGCTCGCACTTTTTCTGCAAGCGGTGCCTCATTGACGCGAAAGACCAGCTGTATGCGAATGCATCGTCGTTGCGCAACAGCTACCAGTCGGACCAGTCGGCGTCAACGCATCGATCGAACTCGCCGATCGCACGATACCGCGCACCGAGCACGGGGCAGCGGTCTGTCTACTCGTCGTCGTCGTCGACAGGCTCAGTCCGTGGAGGCAATGGCGGCAGTAGCGTCAGCAGCAGCGATCGCATGCGCGCACCGCCATCGCAATCGCAATCGCGCGACCGTGTGCGTGCGCCGCCATCGCGCAGCCCGCCGCAGTCACAGCTCCAGCCACCGCTACCTGTACACTACTACACCCACCAACTCTCGCAGCCGCCACCATCACAGCAACAGCAACAGCAACAGCAACAGCAATACAAACAGCTCAGTCCACGCAGTAGCACGAGCACCAACATGAGCGCACGACCAACGACGAGCTCCGCGTCGTCGAGCTTCTCGGAGCATCATCCGTCGTTCGGGTCGTTTCCACACACCGAGTCGATTAATGGAGGATCGTACCACGCGAACCGCATGTACACGTCGACGTCGTCGTCGACAGGCTCGAGTAGCTTTGGTGGCGGCAATCCACATAGTTTTAGCGCTGGCAATCGCGGCGCAGCGCCACCGGTGATTCGGCGGAACGTCTCGGGGTCGAGCGCAACGTCGCAGGCGTCGAGCACGACGTCGTCGCAGCCGACGTACCGACAGCAGCAGCAGCGACCACTGCACAAGCCGAGCAGCTTTGTCAGTAACACGAGTGCATACGAATCATACGACGACCTGGACGACGTGAGCGACATTGACGACAGCGACGCATCGTCAAGTGGCTTGAGCGACGATGGCGATGATGGCGATCGCGACGATGAGACGACACGCGCTGCTGCCGTCGTCACGTACCAGCGACCGCAAGCGGTATCGTCATCGTCGTCAGCAGCAACGCGGCAGCGGCAATTGAGTGCGACCGCCGATGTGCTCGCAAAGCTGCAGCAGATCGAAGCGTTTGCAGACGACGAGACGGGCACGGTGCAGCTGCCGCAGTCGACACAGCAGCAGCAACAGCAGCAGCAACAGCAGCAGCAACAGATCGTAACCAGCTATGGCCGTAGCAATGGCGCGCTGCATGACGATCGACTCAAGTACATCAACACGTACGACTCGCGGGGTCGCAATGGGAATGACAGCAGCAGTCGCAGCCACGCACCTTCTCCTAACTACAGCACTAGCAATGGCTACGCTGCGCGCGGACCACCACCTCCTCCTATGCAACAACAACAACAGTACAGTGCTGGTGGTGCATCGTCGCACTTGAGCGAGCGTGAGCAAATGATGCAGCGCTTGATGCAGATCAACCAGGCGGCCGAAGCGACGTACCTCATGGCCAAGTACAACCACGCAGGCGGCATCGTGCCGGATAGCAATAGGCGGTAGGAGGAACTTTGTCGCTTTGTAGGTTTGTAGCAACTCACTTGCGCTTATAAGATGCTTGTACGAACGAAGTGCAAGTGGGTGTGAGCAGCGAGTGAGAATGTCCGATCGATCAGTAGTGATCGCATTTTTCAATTATTTCAGCACAAGTTGTTTCGACGATCGTCTTTTCGTCCATGGAGCTACTTGAAAGCAGTCTTGATGCGTGCTTGCTGGAGTTAGTAGGCGCGTCAACCCAGCAGCAGCGGCTGGGAAGAAATTGTGTAGGCACCAGCATCGATAAGAACGTGCACGACGTCTTCGCGACCGAATTTGCGAGCGACATCGCGTGCCGTCTCGTTGTCGTCGTTCACTGCATTGATGTACGCAAGTACGTTGGAGTGGCGCACGAGTGTTTTCACGATCTCAGGGCTGTACAACGCTGCAGCTTCGTGCAAAATCGTCGAGCCGTTGGCTGATGGTGCGCTTATGCTGACGCCGAGTTCGAGCAGATACGTCACGACAGCGACGTGACTGCCGCGTGCTGCAACGCGAAGTAGCGACAAGCGGTCGTTGTTTGCTCTGTTATCGACGTCCGCGTGATACCGCAGCAGCAATCGGACGACATCGAGTTGACCACTTGCACACGCCAACATGAGCGCAGTCTTGTTGCCGCCACTTTCGATGCTATCGACGTCTGTACCGTCTTCACACAGCAGCACGCGCACAACGTCCGTGTTGCCGAATTGACACGCCAGTGTCAGTGGCGTGCTGCCGTCAGTCGTCCGCTGGTCGATAGTTGCACCATGCTCTAGCAGCATGTGCACTGCGTCACATGGCCCTTGTCTACTAGCAACACAGAGCGGCGACTCGCCGCTTAAGGTTCCGATGTTCACATCTGCGTTGCTGCATAGAAGGAGATAGACGATGTCAACGTGACCACGAGCGATCGCTCCAACTAACGCTGTCTCGCTTTCTCTGTTCCGCGCGTTGACAGCAGCACCGTTCGCGATCAGCAGCTGCGCAGCATCGTATCTTCCTTGTCATGCCGCAATATGCAGTGCTGTCATACCGCCGAGTGTGACGCTGAAGATGTCGGCATGGTACTCGAGCAGTAGACGCAACACGCCAAGGCAGCCATTCGAGGTTGCTACGTGAAGAGGTGACCAATTGTCGGTCGTGGTCGCATCGACGTCTGCACCGTGCTCAAGCAACACGCGGGCAATGCGACAATGTTCTGTTTTCAAAGCATAAAACAGCGCTGTCGTTCCTCTCTGAATTGCATCCACCGCTGCCCCTGCATCAAGCAATTGACGCACGATATCGGCCTGACCACGCTTCACCGCAAACATCAGCGGCGTCGTGCCGTCACGACTCGGCGCGTTGGCAAGTGTACTGTGGTCTGGCGTTTGCTCGTCTTGGTGTGTGTCGAGCAACGAGCGTACACGCTCAACGTCACCAGCTCTGCAAGCAGCGTGAAGTGTGCGTACTCGTGTCGCAAAGTCATGCTGTAGTTGTACGACCGTCGTCGTAGTGGCATGAGCAGCATCCGGAGCAACCATGGCGATGTAATGGGATACGTTTTGACCAAATTTAGCACTTTGAGTTACAGAAACGCCTCGTACAGCACACACGCATGTGTCACAAATACGTATATTTTTTAAAGGGAATATTCCAAAAGGTGACTCAAAAATGCCGAACTGTCCAGAAGGTGACTCAAACCAAGACAAAGAGGTTTTTTTGCTTGAGCAGATGTCAATCGTCAAATTCTACAAGTCACTCAAAATATTATACCATCATCTTTTTCCATTCCAGTAATTCAGCGCTGCCACTAAAGCGATGGATTTGCAACCGCTGGCCACTCTGTCATGAACGTCAAGCAAGACGATGACCGCAGTCATTCAAGACACTGCGTTATCACAAGGGAAGCGAGCGCACTCGTCGCGCGACCGCTTGTCGAACTCAGTCGTCTTCATGCTTTTCTCGACACAGATTGTGACGCGCACGCCGCTGCTGCTACTGCTTTCTGCCTTTTTATCAAAGTCGAGCACCTTGATGTCGCTGAAGCGCACAGTCGTGATGCTCGACTTGACCCTACCAGCAGCATATGGCGACGACGCTGCCAGCTTGGCCGACGCAATCTGCAGCGACGCGCTCAAAGAGTCGACTGCCAAGCGG
>JAADXH010000320.1:0-26530 GCA_023337595.1 Globisporangium camurandrum
CGCAACTGCTGCGTCGCTCGACGTTGAGCCGATTGAGTCGACACCGACGACAACGACGGCGCCAGCCGATTTGGCAACCATCGCCATCAACCCTTCGTTGTCGAACGCCACGAGCAACGCGACACGCGGCCGCGAGATCGGGATTCAAGGCCAAAGATGTACAGGAATGGATAATGCCAACTGGGACAATGTCAAGATCGCATGTGCCTGGGTGCATTCTAATACACGCATCAATCAGTTCTTCAAGATGTGGGACGGCGCCGTCGTGAAGCTGTGCGATTGCGACAACAACCTAGGCCAGTACCATCCATGGGGCTCACGCTGGTCGCCGTCGTGGAACTTTGATAAAAATGTGTTTTGCCAAACGCGCGACCACATTCACGCCGACACCGCTATGAAAGAGTTTAAGTACCACAACTGTTAGGATATGAGGAAGGCGGGTAGACCGACAACTCCACTTCGTTATCACACATGCAGTCAATACAAATTGGTTGTGTGGTTCGTTCATTGCATCCACGCTAAATCTCGTGCTACATAGCATAGGGTATCTATCTATCATCCGATGTCTCTCTATCACTATGTATGTCGTTTACTTTCAGTCAAGTAGAAAGTGTTTTTGGCTGAGTATCACCCACAACCGAGTCATAGCACATCAGTAAACACGTCCATTGATACCATCAATGCGACGTAGATCAACGAGCCGAGATACCGGACGGACTCGACTGTGTCATCAATGCAATCCTTTCGATCAGCCCCGGCACTTCAATACGTTTTTTCGCCTAATTTACAAATACTGATTTTGGATTCTGGTCAATGTTGCCTCCTCCGCTCAATAAACGAGGGCCACAGGGCTCCGCCTACGCAGATCACTGGTGGTCGCTGCTTATTTGCGCATCGCTTGGTAGTTCACATAGTATCTGCTACGGCTACGCTCTCCCATTTCATCGCTCAAACGCGTATTATAGATGTACTTCTACATCGAAATTGTTAAAAGTGCGAAATGTCGTTTATAGCATAGTTTTTCATTGTACTTGCGGGATATAGGTCAGGAGAGCCAGAGCGCATGAGCTGCAGTCTCGACATTTGCTGTCCCCATACTTGACGCACTCTGGGTTGAGATAAAAGCTCAACGATGCGATCGCCGAGACGACAGCAACGACAAGCAACTCGCTCATCACTAACAATAACAATAACAAAGTTTATCCATGCGCGAATGCTCTGGACGGTTGTCTATTGAAACCATGCAATCGACCGTCTCTCTACATTTCTATCAACCCTCCACGCTCCAAAGCACCTATCGCTACTACGTCTCTCCATCTCGCTCTTCACACAACGTCAGCCGTCAACGTCACGACATCCCCACTATCCATATCGTTGTTGCTGCGACTCGACTGCGCGGCCAGGACCGTATCCATCATGCCAACAACACCACGAATGTGTTTGTGCATCCGGAGTTCGTCGTTCACTTTCTCATGGAGCTTCACAAACAACTGATCGATCAACATCGATTGACTCAGCTTCGGGGCGTACAGATCACACACGATCGTACACACGTGGATCAGGAGTCCAGTGTACTTGGGGTCCGTCACGTACTTGATCAAGAACGCCAGCAGTGGCTCCAACGCGTCTTCGTCGCGGCCACCAAGCGCACGCTCGAGTCCGACGCGTAGGCGCAATTCCTCCAACATACTCGCAACGATGATCGGCGACCGCGTATCGAGTGCTTCGTTCAGCGCCTTTGTGTAATCAAACTTCCGCAGCGCGCGGTCGTACGGCGCAATGCGCTTGTGGCGCGTCGTCGTGACCGTAAAGTCCGACGCCGTCGGCTTCGCGCTCTTCCCACGCATAAAGTACTTGTACGTACCGCCGCGCAAGAGCGCGTCGCGACTCGCAAGGTCCTGGAGTTCCGTCTTCTTGACGTTCCGACGGCGGACGCTTAGCAATCCGTCGGCGGTACCAGCGAGCAAGTGCGAGTTCGTTGGCGCCATGCCGAACGCCAGTAGCGCGCTCTTGTACTTGAACCCGTGCGTGACTTCGTACGTCTTGAGGTCGTAGATCTTCAAATGACCATCGAGCGAACCACTGAGCAACCGCGTGCCAGTGCCGTCAAGTCCGAGGCTCGTGATCGTCTTTTGGTGGCTCGAGAACTCGTGCAATAGACGGCCGCCGCTCAGCATGTCCCAGACTTTCACGACGTTCCCACCGGCCGACAGCAACACGCCGCCACCCGGCAGTACGAGCGTCGCTTCGACCGGTGCGCCGTGGTTCAACGACATTGTTGGAGTTGCGACCGACTGGTCGGTCGTCCGAAGGTCCCACAACTTGACCGTGTGGTCGTACGAGCCAGTTGCCCACACGTGTGGCGACGATGGACTTGCAGCGGACGTCCGGACGTAGTCCGTGTGTGCACCGAGCAGTGCAACGGGCTTGCCGGTCGGCAGGTCCCAGTACCGCGCCGTCTTGTCGTCCGAGCACGACAGCACGTGGACGTTGTCGCTCGAGAACCGCGTGCTGCGGATCGCGGCCGTGTGGCCTTTGAACGACCGGAGGATTGCACGCGTACCGATGTCGAGGACCTGGACGTGCGGTGCTTCACCACCGGCGACGATCAAGCGCCCGTCAGATCGGAACGTCCCCGAGTACACGACGTCGCGGAAGCGACTGAACGTCTTCGTGATCTCATTTGTCGCGGTCGAGTACAAGTGGATGCGCGTCGACGTCGTGATCGCGATGTTGTGCGGCGCAATCGGCGACACGTCAATGTGCGTGACGGGTCCGAGCTGCTGGAGCTCCTGCGGTGCTTGGAACTTTTTCCAGTACGCATTCTCTGGCGTCTCGATCTCCGTCGTCGGTGGAAACTGTTTCAGCACGAGGCGCTTGAAGTCACTGCTTGTTGCCATCGTGCGATTGCGTGTATGTGTGTGTGTGTAAATACGTTTGTCGTCGACGTACGTGCGTGCGTGCAACACGAGCGTCCCGAGCAATCGAAGACGTCGGCGATGGATCAAGCGTCACGAAATCGCAACCAGCAGTCTTTTGGCGAATGGCTTTTCATCGTTTGCATCGCAGCACCAATCAATTGAGCGATTGGGTCGATGAATATATTTACCTCCTAATATATGTTCCGAGCAAATAGTAGTAACAATTAACTGCATGCGAAACGCTGACATCACGACAGACTTGAGCGAACTCAACAAAATGGAGACGACGATGGCTGAGCATTTGCGTCGACGTGACGTACACTGCGCAGCAACACCGCTGCGTGGCGAGGACAGTGCGACGATATCGTGGAACGTCGCAGACAATGCCGAGGTCGATGCAGGCCAGACACTCGGCACCGCTGGGCTCATCGAGCGTGGGAACCTGCACCAGCTCGTCGCGCCATGTCGTGGCAAGCTCCGCATCCGTGCGCTCGAGGACGTACAGCGCGACGCACTTGCAACATCAGCAGTCTCGATTAGCGACAGCAGCACGACCGACAACAACAACAACAACAATAATAGTTGCATTAGCAGTGACGCGAAAGAGCAAGCAGTGGATGCAGCTGCGAACAACAACAACAGCACGAACGACACTGCGAACGCCGACGTGCGCGAGGCCGCTGCAGCGACCGTGGTCGTCGCAACGGTCGAGTATTGCATCCACCCGCTCAAGAGCGGCCGGACGTGCATGATGTGCCTCGCAGTCGTCGACGAGCGCGACGAAGAGATGGACAGCGAGCGTCGGTCCGTGAACGTCATTTCGCACGGCCAAGTCTTGCGGCTCAACATTGAAGAAGCCAGTACGTGCGTGCATATGCAGGTCCCTCTTTCCCCTGTCGCTTGCTGCTTACACGCGTACGTACGTCCTCACTTGCGCTTACACAGAGAAGTTTGACTCGGACAACATCCGTCGGCAGCTCAGTGCAAAGAAGCTCTCGCTCGTGCTTGATCTCGACCATACGCTCTTGCACGCCGTGCGCGTCGCAGACGTCGTCGACGGCGTCACGAAGACCGGTGCGTGTGCTTGACTGGCGTGTAGGCTGCTTGCGCAATCGCGTGACCCACACGCTTGCGATTGTACTAGATGACATGCACTTTTTCTACATCCCCGGGATGAACGGCCAGCAGCACGTCGTGAAGCTCCGGCCGGGTTTGAAGACGTTCCTCACGGAGCTCGCGATGCTCTACGACCTCTTTATCTACACGCACGGCACGCGGTTGTACGCCGAGCAGATTGCGCGCATCATTGACCCAACTGGCACATTCTTTCAACATCGGATCGTCGCACGCACCGATACGCCCGATATGGTGCACAAGTCACTCAAGCTACTGTTTCCATCGAGTGACGACTCGATGATCTTGGTCTTGGACGACCGGATCGATGTCTGGAAAGTGCGTTGTTTTTGCGTGTTGTTTTTGTTTGTTTTTTGTTGTTTTGTTGCTATTGTTGTTTTGTTTTTCTTGTTTGCTTGTTTGCAATTGCGGCAAGTGTATTGACTATTGTTACAAATGTTTGTACTCGCGTTGCCATATTACAACTCGCATTAGGAGAACGAAGGCAACGTGTTCTTGATCGAACCGTATCATTACTTTCAATGCACAGCCGAGATCAACAATGCAGCAGGGAAAGGCGTCGGTGGCGGCACGAGTGACGACAACAGCAGCAGTAACGACTCGGATACGCACTTGCTGCACGCGACGAATGTGCTCAAAGTGCGTCGTTTGCGCTCTGATGTTGCGTCACCACTATGCGACATTGGGACTGATAAACTGGCTCTATGGCGTCATGATATGATGCTGTAGCAAGTGCACACTGCGTTCTACGACGACGACCATAGTGTGACTGTCGAAGAGCAAATGGCCGGCAGCGGCCGCGATGTCAAAGTCCTCCTTGGCGACGTACGAGTGACGCCTGTCGATAGATCGATCGATCATCCTGCAGTCGATAGTGTTGAATCGACTGACACACTCTTCTCTCTTACATCCACACAGCAAAAGCGGTCGGTGCTCCAGGGCTGCAACATTGTGTTCAGTGGCGTCTTTCCGCTCAGTAGCCAGCGCGGTCCTGAGTCGCACTACCTCTGGCGTCTGGCGATCGATCTCGGCGCCCGGCCGAGCATGGCGATGCGTGCGGACTTTCCAATCACGCACTTGGTGATCCACCCAGGGCGATTGGGGACACAGAAACACGTACAAGTACGACGACACCGCTGCTCTATCTGTCTATTTTTGTTTCGTAGTGGCTCATATAACGCGTGTGGTCGTGGTACATCAACAGGCCAAAGCGACGCCGAATGTGTTTATTGTGACGCCCGAGTGGATCTTCAAGTGCGCGCGCACGTGGGAGCGCGTCGCCGAGTCAGATTTTCTCGCCGACGCGTGGAAAGCCAAGCACGAGAAGGTCGTAGCGGCTGCGGCTGCAGAGAAAGAGCGCGTCGCGATGGCCGCAGCGGAAGCCGAACAGGTGGCTGTTGTTGTTCCTGCTGCAGCGAGTAGCAACGACGAGGCGCTGTCAAAGGAGGATGCACGTGCTTCAATAGACTCGGTCAGCAGTGTTGGCGCGTCGCAGCCTGCGATCGGTGTCGACGCTGTCGCGACAGACACAACGTCCGACGGCGCGAGCGCTACGTCATCTCCAGATACTACGGTTGCTGCGCCAGCGTCGTTGAAGGTAAAGAAGAGCGTTCGTTTTGCTGCGAGCGTCCCCGACAGTAGCAGTAACGAAGAGACGAAAGAAAATACTAGCAGCAGCAGTAGTACTGCAGCTGGTGCTGGTAGTTTGCGCCAACGCCATCGTCCTGTGCGCCGCGTGATTGGCGGCAGTGCGCGTGTCGTAGGTGGCGCTGCTGTTCGTATTCCGGAGCACAAAGGTGTCGTTGCGAGCGGTGGGACGTTTGACTTTCTGTCCAAGATCACGCAGATCGGCGCAGCGACGAAGCGCGAGCCGCAGAGTCTCGATGCCTCGATGCGGTCGTCGACGACTGGCAGTTTGGCGTCGACAACTGCGAAGGGTCCTGCTGCTGGAGTTGCCGCGCGATCGCCACCCGTCAAGGTTGTGATGAACTGGCTTGATAGACTGGCTAGACTTGGAAAAGACAGAGCAGGATAGAGCGACGGGTTGGATGATGTAGGACTCACGTTGCGGCATATGTGTGTATGACTGCGGCGGACTGGCATTGGGTTTGCTATTTGATGTAGGACGTCGACGATGCGTTCTTGCGACTGATCAAAGCAGAAGAGCGCGAAAACGCCGTCGAGACAAAGCGCAAACTTGCATCGGACGACATCAAAGACGTGCTCTCCGCACGTCGAGCCAAGAAGCTCAAGGCAGCAGCGGCTGTTGGCTCCAATGCTGGGTCGACACTCGCTCGCGTCTCCAGCGACGATGATGATGATGCAGATGATGCTGATGTGCGCTCGCTTGACTTGCTGAGTGACTGTAGAAGTGTGCCGGAGTTGTGGCATTGACGCTGACATGATTTTGGAATGTGTGTGCCAACGTATGTACTGAGATTGCAGCTGGACGACTTGGAAGCCGACATGTTTGACGACCTCTAGACGATCGAGGTGCTTGGAAACGCACGCAATACACGAACGCGCTGCAGTGATAGTGATACCAGCGTTGCTGCTGCGGTTACTTTGTCGTCAGCATGAACAAACGGCTGGTTGACTGTGAGCACTAAAGCAACAAACTGCTGTACTATACAGTAGTTGCTTCGTGTACGAGGTCTGCACTCGGTGTTGTTGAATGTCATGGTTCACGTACACCCGTGGCACCCGTAAACTTTGACGCCCAATTATCAAGGACGCATTTGCTAGAGCATACGCCTGAGCGCTATACACGCTTTTGAGAGAGTGGCCAAGAGAGCGCAACTGAGAGATAGTGTTCTGCTTGTATTGTTTTTGTGAGAATTGTCTCGAGTCGATGGCGAAATAGCACCGATGTGTGCGAGTCTAGAAGATGCGCGAGGTATACTCTCGTGTCCATTTTGCTATCGTCTTGACCATCCAGCACTGCAGGACGTTCCGATCAACAAAGGTCTCGTCGCTCACACACGCGTAGCCGCAGCGCTCGTAGAAGCCTTTCTTGTCGTATTGCGCCGAGAGCGTGAAGACATCGACTTCGTCGGCGACTGCCTGCTCGACCGCAGTCATGAACGCGGCGCCGTAGTTCTTACCGCGGCACTCGGCGAGCACGGCGACTCGCCCGATCGTGGCTTTCTTCTCCGCAGCGTACATGAGCACGCGCGCGACGGCGACGTATTTGTCCAGCTCGACGTCCTTGCCAATGAAGTGGTACGTCGTATCCTTCGCATCGAACTCGTCAAGTTCGTCTTTCCCGTCAAAGCCCTGCTCGACGATGAATACCTGCCAGCGCAGCGCCTTGGCGATCTTGAGCTCCTCTGGTGTCGTCACGCGCTTGGCCTCGAGCGCCATTGTGTGTGTGCTACTTGTATATTTCAACAAGTGTGCGAACTCTGACAAGTTGTGTCAAATGAAGATGATTCACAAATGAGGATATTGACAAGACGAATCGACTCGCCATCGTCTTCCATGTTGCCAATGCTTGCCAACGAGTGCAATCCAGAGTGATTTGCCAGGCGTTGCACTCATCTTACATCGGTGTTTGGATGTGTACAACTAAGCTGAAAGTTAGCGTGTTGCATGTATTGTCGAGCAAAACAAAGATCATTTTCTTGAATTTCATAATTTCAGAAAACAAACTTAAGAAATACCGCATCACATTTGTGGTATCCGACACAACCTTTATCCGATCAAGAAAACTTCCAACTACAATACAGCACATCGTTTGTATCTACCACGCAAGGTTATCGTGTGTCATCGATACACACGCACTGCATGCGGCCTGGCAGCACGAGCGTACTGTGTCAGGCGACCATGTTGCATGCGTGTAACAACTTCCTGGCGTAAAGAACCATTATTTGCAAGCGCCAAGTTTACAACTTGGCCAATTTGAACAGATGCGTCGTGGGCAGTTACGTAGCGATTGAGAACATATCGAGAAGTAATAACTCCATCGCCGACACGTTCATCACGAACGTCGAGCACTAACTCAAAAGCAGGTGTGGTGGCTGCGTTGCTAACAGCACGATGATGGAGCCATGCGACGATTTCGCTGACGCCGCAACGATCAATGACGACGATGCAGAAGCAGCCGCACCAGCAGATCCGTCAGCAGCAGCAGCGGTTGTTACGACGTCTACAGCACCAACGTCACCGACGCAGCACGTGCCAGCTGCAAAAGGCAATAGCAACAAGTACCATGTAATAGAGCAACTTGCGCTCGATGAACGCCACGCACAACACAACAACGACGACACTACCGACGCCGTCGGTGCGAACGACAACGATAGCGACAGCGACGACTCGGACGAGTACCACGACTCCGAGTCGGATGTTGGTGGTGCAACTTCGAAATACGTCGTCGTGAAGAAGTCGATCTACAAAGAACCGAAACGTAGCAGCACCACGGGGCTCTTAAGCCGTCTCAAAGACGCATCGACATTGCGCTCGCCTACACGCAGCAAGTACGTTGTGACTGCTGCAAACGACGCCGCTAGTGCTGGTGCTGTATCACCAGCAGGAGCAACCACATCGCGAAAGCAGCGCAGTTCGAAGCGAAAGTCGGACCTCGAGGCCGCTGAGCCGCAGATCACGATTGCGCCACACACTGTCGACGAGAGCGAGTCTCTCGTCGTCGCTGCGGCCATCAGTAGAGCAGCAGCCGCTGCAGCAGCACTCGTAGCGGCAGAGGACGCAGTCGACGACGGTAGCGACATCACGGTCGCGATCGAACCGACGGCACCGATTGACTTGTCGGAAGCGCAAGCCGTCGACATGGACAACGCTGGGATGCTCGCCCTCACTCACTACGACGACCTGGATGGCGTCGCACCTCAGGTCGTGATCCACTCGGGTGAGAGTGACTCGGATGCTGCAGGCTTTGCAATGCTCAACCCTGTGATCGGCACGAGCGCAGCATCACGACGTACGCGGTCGACCGTTCCGTTTGCATCCACCACTGCGGGCTCGAAAGTATCGACTGCAAGCGCGAACAACAGCAATAGCACTAGCAATAGGAATAGCACGGAGACGACGCCGTGTCTCGTATCGATCCCTGCGCTGTCGTCACTCGAAGCGAGTGCTGCTATCGCACGATGTGACCACAAACGCGTCCTTGTCGTCCATGCACTAAGTGCAACTGGCTTGACGAAAGTCGACAAGTTTGGGACGCAGTCGACGTTCTTGGAGATGCGCGTGTGCGACGCAGACGCTCGTCTCTCTAGCAGCGAACTGTCGCTACCACTGGCGCCAGGAGCGTCGATCATGCGCACCGCAGTACACAAGAAGAGCGGGAGCGACGCGCAGTGGAACCAAACGTTCACGACGCCGTTGCGATCGCCCGAGTCGCAAGTGCTGCATCTCGTCGTCTGGACGCACAACAAAGCAATTGTCGGCGACGCGCGCGTCGTACTAGCGACGGTGCCGGATACGGGTGACGTGCTCGACCAGCACTATACGCTCTATCGACGCATTGGTGTTACAACTTCATCCACAGCAGTGGAGAGCGACAGCGCTGCTACAATCGCTGCGACTGTGAGTGGCGATGGTGTCGAAGCGGGACGCGTGCATCTGCAGCTCAAGATCATCGACGCTGCGTCGCTGCTCGCAAGCAGCGCTGTACCGCTCGCTCCACTCGCGATCGACACGAGCAGCAGCAACAGTGGCGCTGGTGCAGACACGACGAGCGCGGTGCTACCGTCTGTGCTCCAGAACGGCGCGCTGCTGTTCAAAGTGCCGTTCCATAGCCACAGTCTTGGCTCAGCACCCGTGCGTCGGCAGTGGGTCACAGTCAGCGCTGGAAACGATCATAGCGCTCCAGCGGGACTTGAAATCACGTGGTGCGACCCGGCAGCGCGTGCAGGCGACCGCAAGAGCACGCGGCGCCTTGACCTTGCGCTCGTGACCGAAGTGCGCGACGGTCATCGAACGAAAGCGTTTGAGCGGCAGCTCCAGGCGGTTGGGAGTGCATCGGTCGTCCACGAACGCGACAGGTGCTTCTCGCTCGTCGCAAAAAACCGGACGCTCGACCTCGTTGCGTCGAGCAAAGAGGAAGCACGCGTGTGGGTCAGCGCTCTGCGCGAACTGCTGTTTCCATCGCAACAAGCTGACGATGACCGTGGCGTCCATAGCAGCAGTGATGCCGCAGCGTTGTCGGCGCGCAGCGTCATCAACGACTATCGACTGTCGGCGCTGTCGCCGCGCCATCGAACAACTGCAGCATGTGGTCCAAACGACAAAGCAGCGCCGCTTGCGACGCCAAGCACAAACAAAGCAAAGCTCGCAAGCTGGCGCACGACGTTTTTTGACATGGCGCGTCGGAACCGCACGGCGGACGTTGCAACGTGCCTCCATGACGGCTGCCCGGTCGACTTGCTCGAACCGGGTGATGGCGACACTGTCCTCATGATCGCCTGTCGACTCGGCCACGTGTCGCTCGTCGAGCTCTGCCTGGCGTGGCGAGCGAAGAACGACCCGCACCCGGAGTTTGGCGAGACCGCGCTCCAGGTCGCGGTCGCAGCGTCCCATGCGTCGTGCCTCGCGCTGCTGCTGTCGACTGCAGCAGCAAGCGACATGGACACGGAGATCGTGAACCACATGGACTCGCATAACGACGCGCCGCTCCACGTCGCCGCGCGCCATGGCGACCTCGCGTGCCTCGAGCTCTTGCTGCACCATGGCGCCGACCTGTGCGTCGTCGACGCGTTTGGGCGGACGCCACTGCATGCTGCAGTCGCCCATGGCGAGCTTGATTGCGTCGCGTACTTGCTCGACGTCGGCGGCGACGCAGTGCTGAATGCCGGCGATCACGACAGCGACACGGCGCTCCATTACGCGGCGCTATCTGGTAATGCGCGCGTCGTGAAGCTCTTACTCGAGAGCGCTGCGAACGTGTTTGCAGCGAACGCACTAGGTGAGACGCCGTACGACGTCGCGATGCGCGAGACGCAGCAGGCGTGTGCCGAGCTCATTGCACAATACTACGTCACGACAATGACGACAACAGAGGAGGAGGAAGAGGAGAACGAGCCACGAGAGGTGACCGTAGAGCAACAGGAAACGCGACGGCACAGCGACGCTGTGTGGACGCTTGAGCGCGAACACAGCGACGCCGATTGCAATGACGACGCTAACGACCACAGCAGTAGCTCCCGATCGGTCAGTGACTCGAACTCGGACGCCAGTGCTGCGTACGCGTCGCATCGACAGCAACAGCAGCACTTACAACGCCACCGCGCCATGAACGACGACGACGATAGCGACAGTGTCCACAGTAGCGAGTACGAGCGGTACCGAGCGTCGTGGGCCGAGCGCGAGCGACAGCATCAGTACGGTTCAAATCGCTTTGGAGAGATCGCACGACCACCACCACCGGCACCGCCAGCGTCCATAGCATCGAGTCGAAGCGTGTTGTCGGCTAGCGATCAAGTGCGCGAAGCGCTGTTGCGGCGCCAGACACTGCGAACGACGACGCTTCAACAACCGCACGATCACGTCCACGCTTTGAATGCCCATGCGCTTCATCAACATCAGCAGCATTCACAGCCTATGCGTCTGCCGCATCGCCACTCGCCTGCGCAAGGTTTGCATCGTAGCAGCAGCTATGGCGACAGCGACAGTGACAACGCGAGTGGTTTGTACTACTCGGCGCGTGGCGCTGCGTCGCATTCGTTGTCGTCGTACTACGCGCCGCCATTGCACGGCGGTGCGTTCACAGAGCGCGTCGATCGCTATGGACACCAACTGCCGCAGCAGCTTCCGCACGACCACACAGCCTACAGCAGTAACAGCAGTACGATCGAGCGGCCGTACACGTACCACGTGGATCCACACGCCCGCTACACCCAGCAGCAGCAGGCGCAGCGTAGCCGCAGCCACAGCGATGGGCGACATTACAGCAGCTTTGCGCCGTCGTCGTACGGTAGCAGCGACAGCGACGACTGGCAGCAGCAGCAGCAGCAGCAGCAGCGCTGGGTGGACGACGACAGCAGCAACAGCGAGCGCTTTGCGTCGCATCACCAGCACACAGCAGCGATGCGTCGATCGCAGAGCATGGGCACAGGCAACGACGCTCCGATCGGACGTACTGCCTGGAACGAAGACGCTGCGACGCAACGCTATGCGCCAAAGCTGTCAATATCACCCGCGTCGGTGCTCTGGGATACGTGCTACACGCCCGATGGCTACGCGTACTACGTCCACCGCGTGACGGGCGCGTCGCAGTGGGAGCTGCCAGCTGAACTGGCTGCAGTGCTGCCACCTGTCACGACTACGACACAACAAGCGACTGTAATACACAACAGCGTTGCTGCTGGACGCGAACCAGCGCTAACAGCCGACGCGCTCATTCGCATGCGGCTCGCAGCCGCGCGGAGTCAACACAACAGCAGCAGCAATGCGACTCCAATGGCCGCACACGCAAATGTACAGCAAACAGCGAACGCGACACAAATGAACGGCAGCGAGTCAGCAACGCACCAGCAGCAGCAGCAGCAGCAGCAAAGAGCTGAATTACCAGACGTACCGCTGCCTCCTCCTGCGGTCGCGTCCATACCAGTAGTAGCAGAAGCAATAGCGTCAACAAGTCCACCGCCGTCGCCGATGGCCAAAATCCAGTCGCGCTTGGGCTTTGCGCTCTCGGTCGACATTGCGTCACCGACGCGTCAAGACGGTAAGAGGAGTGACTACGAAGCTTGGCGATATTCTCTCTCTCTCACACACACACACACACACATACACACACATACGTACACATGCCTACGATAGAAACTCGCCCAGTATTTGTCCCGTCGCCACGCTCACGGAGTCCAACAAAGAAGACTATGGCAGAGTCCGAAATCGACACGTTGATTTACAACACGGACGACGGAAGCTTCCAACGGGTCTGGTCAACTCTCTCTCTCTCTCTCTCTCTCTCTCTCTCTCGCTTTGCTTATTGCTGCCGATTGCTCATTGGTTCATGTCTCACAGTCTCGACCGTCGTCGCCACGGAGCAAGTCGACAACGACGATCCAAATCATCGAGCGCAAACGCGCCAACAACCTCGCACTCGCGCTTGCAAGCTTCAAACTCCAGAGCGTCCAGACGTTTACGAACGTCGTTGCTGCGATCGCATCCATGAGCACAAACACAAGCACGAGCAACAGCAGCAACGTCGTCGTCGTTATCACACCGGAGCTCCTTGCGTGCCTCCAGCGGTTCTTCCCGACCGACGACGAGCAGCAGCAGCTCCAGGCGTACAGTGGCGCTGTGGCGCGCCTCGGGAAAGCCGAACAGTTTTTCTTTCTGTTGCTCCACGTCCCCAACGCGCACGAACGGATCGACATGTTGCTGTACAAGCTCGCGTTTGCGCGCAGTCAACAGAGCGTCCTCACGCAGCTCCAGATCGTCAAGCGCGCGTGTCGCGACCTGCTCGAGAACTATGCGTTCTTGCGCGCATTGGGCGACGTAAGTCCTTGTGTTCGGGTGTGATGTGGGGCCCTTGTATTTGAGATACTCCAATGCGTTCAACATACTAAGAGCGTACTCGCTTCTCTCCCCTTTGTTGCATCACTATCGCACAGTTCTATCGCAGCCACTCGCCCCGTCGCTTGTCGACGCTCGTACGCGACTCGCGTGTGTTTGCGAGTGCGTTCCTCTTGCGTAGTGGTGGTGACGAGAAGCTCCGGTCGTTCAAAGACGATTTAGAGACTGCAACGCGCGTCGAGCTCGTCGACGTCGAGATCGAATTTAATTGTTTAGTTGGTGGCATCCGGCGGATCCACGCATTTGTCGATCGCTTCGATGCTGCTGCTTCAGCGTCTGTCACGACGGTCATTGACGAGCACAACGTTGCCGCGCATGGCGTGTTGCAGCTGTTTGTTGTCGAGTCCCGCAATGCGATCGCCGACGTTGAGAGCGAGTACGAGAGCATGGGCGTGCTGGGAGACAAGCTGTTGGACGCATTCGGAGAGAGCCGTGCGAGCTGTCAGCTCCGTGCGATCTTTGAGTGCGTCGTCGCGCTGCTGTAAGCTTTGTAGTGAGGCGTTCGCTCTTTATAGACTGTTCAATAGACGTAGATGTGTGTGTGTTTATTAAGAAGAGGAGGAGAAGATCAATAGAGCAAGTAGAGACGCCTCGATCAACCAGCAGCAATGTGTGTATACGATGGTATTGAAAGTTGTACAGAATGCTACAGACGCTTCTATTGCGAGCTCTTCAGTAGTAGTTGTCACCGACGGCGCCGATCGAGTACGTTGACATGCCCCGCAGGTCGGTCGGTCCATTGTTAGCGGCAGCGTCGTCGCCTGCTGCTGGGAACTCACGGATGTTGGCAGCGTACCGCTCGTTCCGACGCGCATCTTCTTCCCACTGCGTGTGGTCGTACGTGGGCTCGCGCGTCTGGATCCGACGCAAGATCGCTTGGTTCTCACACGTGATCTTCTGGAGCTCGCGCTTCCGTTGGCCTTTGTTCAGACTGTGACTGTAGCCGATCGACTGGTTCTTGTTGTCCAACGTCTCGTTCTGCATGATACTCGACATCTTTTCGAGCAAAATTCGGTTCTCGCGCTCGATCTCAGCGTATCGCTCTTCTTTCATCTGTTCTTTCTTGAGGTTCTTCTTTAGGTGCGTCGGTCGATGCGGCTCGCTATTGTCGATCGAACTCTTGATCGTATGGAGCTTCGATTTGTGGATCTCTTGGCACTTTTGGTAGTACTTGGAGTCCGTGTGTTTGTTGAGCGTCGGGATCGCTTTGCGGCCGCGGTCCATCGTTGTTCGTAGTTGTAGTGTTGCTGTGTGCTTGCGTGAGCGTACAGCGAGGTGATAGACGACGACTTGCTGGTGTCAAGATGCTCTGGTTGATAGTGCTGGTGGTCGGGGCGCGCGGATAGTATTGTGTGCTGCCTTTCGTTGGAGTGAGATTTCGAGTTTCTTACTTGCTATAATCGGCACCGGAGCTAACTTTTGTTTTTGTAACGCAAAGAACGACTCTCGTTCTTCTGGCGTTCCGCGCTAGACCTTTACGAAAAGGTGGACAAGAGCTGAAAATGAACATTTCGTTTTGTACCAGACAAACATCAGCATGTTCACCTCTTGTTGCCAAGAGGAAAAGCTTTCATCTCTTTTAGCAAAAGCAGGGTTTGCCATTTTTAGCTTGGCTCACCTGTCTAAATCGATCAATTTAGCGCATTGTAGGAGACTTTTTCATCAAAAATTAGTACCATTTTATTGAGATTTATCGATGCAAATATATGCTAGATATCTTTGTCCTGTGAAGCCACTTAACAACAACGTGGACACCAACATGGCCACGCCACCAGTAGACTACGCGACAGGCTGGACCGATGAAGAACAAGCGGAGCTCGCACTCGCACGGCCGACGACATGGGCTGCGGTCGCTACGCAGCTGAGCAGCTACACTGCGGTTCCTCGGACTGGCAACGCCTGCTGAGCTCGAGCTCAACTACATAGCGAAATGGGTTTGCATCAACAACTCTCAGATGGAGCAGGTCGAATGTTCGTGAACGACGAAAGACACGAAGTACACTCAACAAGCATCTCGAGTGTCGAATGAGGTAATTAGTAGAAACACAACGGCGTCGACAGTCGTGCAGACATTAGTGACAAGTACCACAGAGCGAAGACATGAGCAAGCAAGCAATGAGGAAGCCAATGATCGTGTAAGTCAAGTGTCAGATAGAGAGCGCTTGATCGAGAGATTGCGAGCGCGTCTCAAGAGAAAAGAAAGCTGACTAGCTGAAAGAGAGAGAGAGGAGCAAAAGCGCCGCTCCTTTGTGCCGCTCCTGGTCCGGTGCCGATATTATCGAGTAAGACAGCACACAATGAACTGAATTATATTGTGTGCCGAAGCGACGTTGTGCAAGATTTGCCTTCATTTCAGTAGCAGCACACATCGACGACATCGACGACAACCACGATGGCGGCGACAACGAAGCGCTGCAGCAGCTCGCAGCAACCAGAGCAGCTCACATCGATCGAGCATGGCTGCTTTGACACTGCGGCGTTGCAGCAGGAGCTCGCACAGGCGCTCGAAGACGACCGCGTCTACAAATTGACCGACAACATGAAGAAGCGCGCGATCCACACTGCAGCTAGCTACGATGAATTCAAGGTCGCTGACACTGCATTTGTCAGCGCCATTGTACATATAGATGTGCTGCTCACTGCACACTTGCACGATAGAACCTCGTCGCGTGCGCAGACCTCAAGCCGATCTCGCAAAAGGAGCTCAGCGCCTTTTCAAAGACTGCGACACGTCAGACAAACGTGACGTACAAGACGAAGCGGCGCAAAGACTTTGGGCAGCACTTGCGCTTTGACGCATCGCCAGCTGACTTGCACACAGCGCCAACATCAGCAGTCGCATTCTGCCGCAACTGGCGCCGGTACCTTGCAAGCGACGCCGACAAGCGGCGGTGCGAGAGTGTGACTGTGTGTCTGTCTAAGCGCTCGTTCACTGGCGGTTCCATAGCTGCCGACAGCTCGCTAGAGTGCTCATAACAGCTGTGCACGTACAATGACGATAGCTACTTGGCGCTGACGACTGCTACGCGCCTCGGCGAGCTCTTCAAGTCGGACCTCGATGCGGATTTGTTTGCTGACATTGTCCGCGTGCTCGTCGCCACGTGGGGCGTCAACGCTGCACCTGATGCGACGCACAGCAGCACGGACACCTGTAGATTTGCACTCGATGTGCTTGCGGCACTTGCAACGACCGACCGTTTGGCACTCGTGCTCGATTTTCTCGACACGCGTCAACGCGCGACACTTGCGCGTCTGTTTGAATTCATAGTCTATGAGAGCGAGCGTCCTGCTAACGGCAAGGCTGCAGCTGACGACGATGCGCTACAGGACGAGCTTGTAAAGCGCATTGCTGCACTACAGCGCGTGTATCGGATGTGAAGATGCTCGAACGACAGAAGCAGAAACAGATGGAAGCGTCGTATTGCATACATGAATCAAGTCATTTGTTGCTATCATGTAGTATATAGTATTGAGAAAATAATCTATGGCGCATCTGCTGTTGGTGCTGCTGCTTCTGGCGCATCGACGCCCCATACAAAGTACTCGATCGCAGATTTCGCACACACGACACCGAGCGTCAGTAAGAAGCAGCCCATGATGCGCATGATTTGACGGATCGTCTGGTCTTTCAGCCGCTGCGCTCGTAGTTGATACAACAGATAGGTGTCATCAGTCGACTGCGGTACCAAACTGGCTCTATTTCTACCCAATACAACGCACCTGTTTGTACTTCTTAAGCAGCGACAGCAGCAGATAGAACCACGACGAGACGCCAGCGCAGACACCGACGCTGAATACGAGCGCTAACACGAACGTAAACTCAAGCAAGCCAGTGCTGTAGACTGTGTGATTTTATATAATAATAGACAATCCGCGTCAAAGTCGACAATGTTGTATCAAATTAGACAGACTATAGAAAACTAAACAACTATAACACTAGACAACACATGCACACACATACAAATAGACAGTCCATATCAAATTAGACAGTCCACCACAAACCGTACCGGATGCGATTGCGCCCGTGTACGTTGCCAACAGCGCAGGGTTGATCCCGGACATCGTGACGCCGAGCAGTACATTCCGCAATACGACATTGCGTGGCGTCGAATTGCGTTTGTTGGTTTGGTGCATCTTGTGTTTGGATGCAGCGTCACTTGCATCACGCGCCGGTGGTTTGAGCTCCGACTTGAGAAACACAATCCCAACTGCTGTGAGCATCACTGCACCCAATACTCTGTGTATACGATTAGAGAGAATATTCAGTTAGCGAGTCCGCATGATGCAATGATAGAGCGTAAACAAACGCACTTGGAGACTGGGAGGAGGAACGTTGCACCAGCCAGAAAGCTCCCAAAGCCCCAGAACGCAATTCCTGCGTACGTCTATAAAAGTAGACAATCCAAACGTCAGTGCATGTTGCATTACTTATAAATTCAAAGAATCTCACACACGTACGGCTTCTGACAATGCACCACCGACTGCGATCGTCAGCGCTGCTGTGTAGTTGCCCTGGATCCCGAGCTTCAGGACCATAGCAGACGTTGGACCGGCCACGGGAACGGACCCAAGGAACCCAAAGCAGTAGCCCGCAACGAGCGGCAGCAGCAGCCGCACGAGCCACGGCAGCTGCTGTGCAGGCGATAATGTTGTTGGAGGTGTCGGCATGGCGGTTGGACGCATGGCAGCGCCTGGTGCGTCGTGTGCAGGTGCGGTTGTGTACACTAACGGCAGTTTGGGCGACAGTGACGCAGCAGCAGGGATCGTCGCTTCGGGTCGGTGCGACGGATGCTGTTGCAGTGCTGGCGCAAGTGTCGGTACTGCAGACGACAGTGCTGCGTGGCTACTGCTACTGCTACTGCTACTGCTACTGCTGTCGTTGCGACTATCATCGCTCGAGAGTGCGAGGAAGAACACAAACAGCAGCGCGAGCGCCATCGCAGCGCCAATGAGCGCTTGCTTCTTCATGCGCACGTACGGGTCCGACACGAAGCGCATCGTCTTGGTGTAGAGCGGCAACATCGCTGTTGCGTGCACGTGTGTGGCGTCGCGCAAATGTCTTTTGGATTTATCGGCAGCAGCAGCGTCGCGCGCACAGAGAGCGAGCTACAACCTCGCGACGTCCTCGCGAACAAAGCACGAGAGGCAGATGGCGTGACGCGCAATCGCACCAACGTGCTGATGTTGTTTGATGATAATTTTGTTTGAGCGTAACACATGTCGCGTACAACAAGTATATATATTATTATATTATTATATTTGCTAACAACAATAACTTGGAGCTTCAACCGACGTTTGCATTGTTGGTGCAAAAAGTGCACGACACTCGACAAGACAAGCCGTTCATTGCGCGTCGCGTGACGCCACTACACACGCCATACACATAGCATAGAGGCAAGCATGGACACTGCTGCAGCAGCAGCACCACCTTTACCAATCGATGGACTCGCAGCTGCGAAAGCGCGCTTGACGCTCGAGCGCGTGATCGGGATCACGTCGCTGAGCAACGCGATGGTCGCGGTGAACCCTGTGACCGGCGAGATCGCGTACGCTGCTGGATGTATTGTCGTGATCTACAACCTTCGACGGAACAAACAAGTACGCTACTACCGCGTCGAGAAGAGCGTCGCGTGTCTGTGCTTCTCGCCCACCGGGCAGTACCTTGCAATTGGTGAGAAAGGGTACTTACCGGCAATCACGATCTGGGACGGCACGGACGGGACGCTCTGCGCCGAGCTCCAGCTGCACAAGTTTGGCGTCGCTTGCATGGCGTTCAGCCGCGATGGTCAGTTCTTATTGTCTGCGGGTCTCGTGCACGATCAGCACTTGTTTGTGTGGGACCTGCGACCAGTCGAGGCAGTCGATGCGGATGCTGCTCCACTCCAAATGCGCGGCGTCGCAATTGGCGCCGCGCAGATCCACGAGAAAGTCTTGGCGATGGACTTTTGCGACGCTGGCAACTTCTTCGTCACAGTCGGCGAGAAACACTTCAAGGTACGTACTTAATGGACTGATACGTGCGTACTTAGGAGCAAATCAACCGTACTTAGCGTCGACCTATCGCTACTGCTAGTTCTGGTTCCTCGACGACGACGACGCGTTTCTCTTAACTGGCTACGACGTCAATAGCGTCCCCGAGATCCAACACCGCGACGCCGTGCTGTCTGCAAAAGCCGACGCAACGTTCACCGGCGTCGCGTGTGGCCACGGCGCGAGTCGCCTCAAGACGTTTGCGGTCACATCCGACGGGACGCTGTGTTGCTTTGGTGCGTCGTGCATCATGGAGCGCCTCGTGTCGCTCGAAGCTGCACGTGGGAATGCGATTTGCGTCACCGAAGCGTACGTCGCAGTCGCTGGCGCGAGTGCGATCGTGCGGCTGTTTGATCCCCAGACGCTCGAGTACCGCGCAACGATGCCGTTCGCGCCGCGCTTCGGTGCAGCGAACGCGCGGCACGACGCTGCGTGCAATGTCTTGCACCCCGACGCGCCGCATCGGTACCCTGCAGCGCTCGCGGTGCGGCTGAGCGGGACGTTCGTGATTGCGTTGTACAGCGATCGGAGCCTGTTTGTCTATGATGCTGTAGATGCAAACGACATACGCGTCGAGCGGTCGTTCCTGTGTCACAGTGGCGCGATCCGGGACCTCCAGGTCGCTGGACGCGTGCGTGGTGTCGTCCGTAGCAGTAGCGCCAAGGGCCACAAGCTCGTGTACACAGTCGATGACGCGACGCGGCGCCAGCAACTTGCGAGTGCATCAGCGACTCCGGTGATCCCCAACAATACGTTCGTGACTGCGTCGGACGACAATACGATCCGGCTGTGGCACATGGACTTGCACAAACAATCGCCTATAGCAAAGCACAGTCGCTTTCATGTAGGAGAAGACGACAAGACGGTCCAAAGCGCATGGTGCAATCCGTTCAGCTATGAGCTCCTGAGTGTCGTGTACCACGACGACGCGCAAGCGTTTACCGACGACAACAGCGACGTCATCGTGCTCGGTGGGACGTGCGCAAGCGACGACGTCCTCAATATCCACGCTTCGTCTTCCACACGCGAGTGTGGGCATCTAAACGGCGTCCGGACCGTTGGGATCCATCCATTGCAGACACAGCTCGTCGCAGGCGACAAGCACGGCAACGTTGTTGTATTGGCGCTCCCGAGTCGCACGGTCGTGCGTGAGATCAGTGCGCATAGCACCGAGGTCCAGTGCGTCGCGCTCACGCCCGCTAGTACTGCCGACCAGCCGTGTCTCCTGGCGTCCGGCGGCCGCGACAAACTCGTGCATCTCTACGACTGCAGCCGGCGCGACGCGGTCGTCGTTGCGACTCTCGACAACCACGCAGCGGCGATCACGGCGCTCCAATTCACTGCCGACGGCGCGTCGCTCCTGAGCTGTAGTGCCGACAAGACGGTCATCGTCTCGGACGTCCAGGCTGCCGGGGCTGCGCTGCGGAACCGGACGCTTGCGCTTGGCGGTACTGGAGGTACACACAAGATCTACGCAATGGCGCTCACGACCGACAGCACGCAGCAGCAACAACAGCTCGTGACGCTGAGCAACAACCGCTTGGACGTCCACAGCGTCGATACTGGCGCGTTGATTGCGTCGCACTGCGTCGGCGAGCAGCACCATCTCGATGTCTGTCCGGCCAACTACTGCGTCGCGCTCAGTGGGTCGCTCGCCGATCGGACGATCCACGTCGTCGACATTACAAGTGGCGAGACGCTCGCAGACGCGACTGGTCATGGTGACGTCATTACGGCCGTGAAGTTTACGCCCGACTGCCGTCGGCTCGTGTCGACGAGCAGCGACGGCTGTATCTTTGTTTGGCGTTTGCCGGATGCGATCCAGAGCGCGATCAAAGCGCGCTTGCCGCGTGTGAGCGACGCGCACGCGTCGCTCGTACCACCGCCTGCAGCGACGACAGCAAGGACGCCACGCGAGCGCTCCGCAGCGTCATCATCCGCTGCCGACAGCGTGCTGCTGCCGCCGCCGGCACCGCCGATCGCTGCGTCGAAAGCGCCACGTACGCCATTGGCTCCTTCCACCAAGCCACGCACTGCTGCTGCTCCTATCGCTGTCTCAGCTCCTTTAGAACCGCCATCAAGCAATAGCAAGCCACGGCGCAAGTCGACAAGCACTCCAGACGCGTCCTCTACGCACATTGTAGCACTTGCGATGCCCAAAAAGAGCAGCGACGTGAAAGGACCACCACCACGTGGGTGGAAGACAAAAGGCGTCGTCGCTGCTGCAGGGCCGATGGCGAAAGGACCAATCGAAGACTGGATGCGGACGCGCGAGAGCGCCAAGCGTACGGTCCACGTCGTCGTCGACAGCCTGAACGAAGCAACGACAGCTACTGCTGCATCTGGCAGCACTGCGCGCGCCGAGCTGTCGATTGATCGCGAACAGACGCCCGAGTGGGCACGCACGATCAAGACGATCGCGCAAGCGACTGGTGGACGCGTGCTGCCACGTACGAGTTCGATTCTCAGCGAACGCCGACGGCGCGTCGCAGGTACCAAGTGGGACGAACGCCGTGCAGTCCCGACGCCGTTTGACGCGGTCGTTGCGATCGAGACGCCAGCTACTGCGGAGAGCGCGACGATCGACACGCACGAGGAAGCCAACGATGACGACGACGACGACGACTATGACGCGGAGGATGTCGAAGACGACGACGGGGACGAGGAGGAGGAACGCGAGGCTTTAGCGCTCCCGCCGCCTGTTGCTGTAGACAGTGGCTTACACGCCTCGGTCGTCAATCCACTCGACGTCTGTGCGCTCAATAGCAGCAGTACTAATAGCGCAGCAATCGCAACGACGACGACTCTATCGACCACGAGTTCCTTAGCGCTCGAGCGCGAGCTGCTCGACAAGCGCCGGAAACAGATGGAGACTGCGCATGCAGTTGCTGCAATGAACTCGCGGCTGCTGCAGCTTGGGCTGCTCAAACCGCAGACACTAGCGCAGCAGCAGCACGTAACGTTCGAGGCGTCGAGTGACGTTGACGCTCCTGTCGCTAGTGCTGCTGCTGTAGAGATCGACGCCAGTAGCAATAGTGAGAGCGATACTGATGCTGAGACCGATGAACACACTATCGCTGCCTCCTTACCGCCCAAGAACGAGCTGTCGTCGTTCGATCCAATAGCTCGTGCAGACATTCCACACGAGCTCCTCGAGTCGATCGACGTCGGATCGATCGATCGCTTGGACACGAGCGACGCGTCCGACGACGACGATGTCGATACGAGCGACGCTATCGTTCATACTGAAGAAGACGCCGATAGCGAAGCAAAGGTTGATCGACTTGCAAAGGTCGCAAGCCCCGTGCGCAATGTCGATGCGTCCATGAGTGCGTTTCCAACAGGCGACACGCCCGACAATAGCGCCAATAGCGTCACGGATAGCGTTGTGCTGCCAGCAGTGGCGGCGTCACTGAGCCAGTTCACGGCTGGATACCATCCACCTCCTCCGACAACAACGAATGCAACTGCGAATAGTGCTGTAGCAGCAGCAGCGTCGCCACGCGTCGACGAGTCGCTCAGTGCATTCACGTCTGGTTTCTCTACTGCAGCTGTTGGCACTGATCCACCGCGAGCTTCTGTCGATACTGCTATTGCAACGGGCGTCGACGTCTCCATGAGCGCGTTCACAACGGGATACAGTAGCAACGACAGTAGTAACAACGTAGTGCATCAGAGCGTTGCACTACCAGCAGTGACGCAGTCATTGAGCGCATTCACGTCTGGGTACGAGCACAATGAGACTGCAACACCAGCAGCAGCTGACGTTCCTGCTGCGATGAACAGCAACAACGACGACAAGGAGCGTGCAAGCCAAGCAAGCGACAACGTTGCGGCGTCGCTGAGTGCGTTCACTACTGGATACGAGCTCGTAAACCAGCGCAGCGATGTCAACGATGGTGACGTTGCTGGTGATGGCAATAGGAGAGAGAGCAGTAGCACTAGCGAAGCAGACACAACGACACCGCGTGTCGATCAGTCGCTGAGTTGCTTCACAGTCGGCTACGAGGTCGCACCACCGCCGCTGCCGCCGTCACGAGAAGAGATTCGCGTCGCAGCCACGAGTTCACCTGAAGCGACTGTGTTGTCCACAATCAGGTACGCCACGCGCAAGGCCGCAGTTGCTTTGACCCCTGAAGTGACACTGCTGTATGGATGCTACAACATAAACGAATGTGTGGGACGATGGACGACTGGCGTGTAGTGACTTGGATCGGCAGCTCGTTGCGGTCACAAAGACGTTTGAGGGCTTGCTGCCGATCGAGAAGAGCGCTGGTGCGTTGATAGGTGGTCGAGATGAGGATGGCACCGGAGCTTGGCAACATCGATAGTGTGTATAATGACTTACACGCGTGGGTGGGAATGAATGACTGGGACGCAAGAAGCACCAGAAGTACAAGAGATCCAGCACCTCGTGACGCAACTGCGCGCAGCAATAGCACGATTTTCAGCAAGCGATAGGTAGAGCGTAGCATTCCTATAGTTAGTGGTGTCATGATCAGTCAATGGTAGTAAAAATCGGTCACACAAGGATTTCTCCAGGCGAGTGCAGTCTGTGAGGCAAAACGTGAGCGAAGACCACACCGAGCGCCGCGTTCTCAAAGATCTATCATTCGTGCTTTGCGCCTGTGGAGTGAAGACCTCGAACGCGACACGCAAAATGACACGCAACGGCGAAACACCGACAGGGACGACTGCCAGGAACGTCACGATCGCGAAGTTTCTCGTCTACGGTGCGATCACGGTTGGCGTCATCGCTGGGTTGCCGTATTTGGCGCGCAAGTGCAAGACTACAAGGAGGCCCAAGAAACAGCTGAAGCTATTGCTGTCGGAGCCGCCAAGCCTGTTGCGCTCGTGAGCGTTTATCTTTTGTGGGAAGTCCGCTCCAGGGTACGATGATTGACATCGTGCACGGGCGACGGCATGCATCACATGCAAGTCGCCAGTCTTTTGATACCACAAAGAGAGAGAGAGAGAGAGACAAACAGAGAGAGAGACAGACAGACAGACAGACAGAAAGCAAGCGCTCTAAACAACATCGGATCCATGCGAACACGATGTCGATGAATGGATGTATCTCTAGGTATCCGACACACAGTTGCTTGTTGTTCGCTAGTGCTTCTTGCTCTTTGATTTCTTCTGACTCACTGTAACGTCAACGAACCCACCGACTTCGAGCGTCTCGCGCGCGGCAGTACAAATGTGTTTGAAGCGATCGGGACCTAGTAACACACCGCCATACCAGCGCGTCACGACGACCGCAACGTTGTCGACTTTCAGGAGCTCTAGCAAGTGCGACAGTTTTGCTCCTGCAGCATCTTCGCCGTCTTCGTCGTTGTCTTTGACAACATATTGCGAACTACTACTGTCACTTGTAACAACGACAATACGGTACGCGAGCATGTTGTGCAAGGCGCGTTCGACCTTGCGATCGTCTAGCAGCAGCGCAAGGAACGACCGGACGTCGTCGACGCTCTCGACGCGACACGCGTGGCCCTGGAACGTACTCTTGCGGTCCGTGATCGGCGTTCCATGGATGATACGCGGTGCTACGTGCGCTTCGCGTAGTGGATCTCGCACAAGCTGCGCGGTCCGAACGCGCGGGCGAAGGGTCTGTGGATCAGATGTGAACGCTACGAGTGGCGCTGACGCGTCTACGAGTGGCACGTCTAAATCGATTGGATATGAAGATGGTGCAAGAGCGTCTGTGTCTGTGCCTCTAAAGCTAAAGCGCTCGCGGACGTTCTCGATCCATTCGTATAGACACACTTGACCCTGTGCGCGTGTGAATACTGCATCGAGGCTCTGGACGATCTCGTCCCGCTGGGCGTTCGTGAGGCCCCGCGAGTCGTAGACTTCAGCGACTGGTGCGTCGGTCGTTGGGTACCCGAGTGGCACGTGCACGAGCAGCTGGAGAGCATGTTGCCCTGGCAAAGCGATCGTAAAGCACCGCACGCCTTGTGCGTCATCATAGGTTGCATGGAGCGCAAAGTCGTGCTCGTAGATCGACTGCATGTGCGATGCATGCGTGAGTCAGTGCGTCAAAGAGTGCGATGGCAAAAACAGTAGCAGTAATCGCACCTCGAGCACTTCGATCTCTTCTGCCTGTCAGTAGACCGCAACAACAGTGTAGCAATACATGTCAATTGTCCGCCAGGCTGTAGCAGTCGTTGTACAGCACGCATGTAGGTCGAAAGCGCTAAACCCGCACCTGCAGCTCAGCATTGAGCGATCGTGCATCCATGCTTGTCAATTCGTATGTGCTGCTTGCGCTTGTTATGTGCTGGCACGCGGTCGCTCGCTTACTTGTTGCTGTAGACCCTTCTTGCTTGTCGTAGTACGCAGAGCGAGTTGTCCCGAAATCAGGAGTATTTTTTGAAAATATAGAGCAGAATGCATCAAATGTTTGGTGCATGTGCTGTCAAAATTTGCAAGTCATTGGACTTTTGGTTGTCGCACTTTTGCCTCTTTAACGAGCCATTTTCTATTGTAAGGTTGTCGCACTCGTACAGATTCGGGGTCATCTGAAAAAGTGCGACAACCTTACAATAGAAAATGGCTCGTAAACGAGGCAAAAGTGCGACAACTTGGTTATGCCACTATCGAGCAACATCGCAAATTCTCCGATCTGACAAAAAGCGCTCCACTTTTTGAAAGCAGTCATCATCGGAATGCGTTTTGCCTCCTGGAATGCATACTTCTTGTATTGCATACTCATACCGGAGAGGAGCAGCGATAACAGCCACACAAAACAAAAAGGAGCACCACTCATTATTCACGCAGGATGACATGAACAGCAAGTGACATTCCCAAATGTATGTTCAGGTATACTCGGTATATTGGACCAGACACCAATGATCTGGCTCTCGATGAACTCGACAATACTCATCAAACAATAATAACAACACAGC